>BHDV01063465.1:78864-129583 GCA_005406045.1 Adoxophyes honmai
TCTCCAAGATTCCATCATCAGATCCTGGTTTCGTGCCAATGGGACCAATTTCGAGTTATACCCTTTCGATTAAAAAAAAATTTTTAAAATCGGTCCACGGGTTTTCGAGATATCGAGTAACATACACACAAAAAAAAAAATTAGGCCGAATTGAGAACCTCCTCCTTTTTGAAGTCGGTTAAAAAATGCCTCGAAAGATCTTAGGGAGATTTATATTTTGCCTAAAAATTATCTGGTCATAGATATATTATTACAGCTAGGATTATTATAGAAGTTAGTAAGTAACTCTCAATAGTACTTCGAGTAACCTAGGTGTTAGATATTCTGATGTAGGTATGACCTAGGTAAATTTCTAAAAATTAAGAATTGTTAAGAAGTAGGTAATTTATATTCACGTTCATATCAGCATTTAGCATTTTAGTGCAGGTAGTACATATTTGTAGATCAATTAAAAGTCTGGGTTTTTAAATTGACTTAAAAAAAAGAATGTTCTCAAGTCAACTGTTTTTTTAAGGTTCCGTACCCAAAGGGTAAGCACAGGACTCTATTACTAAGACTTCGCTGTCCGTCTGTCCGTCTATCCGTCTGCCACCAGGCTGTATCTCATGAACCGTAAGTTGAAATTTTCAGAGATTATGTATTACTACAACAACAAATACTAAAAACAAAATAATAATAAGAATAATTAAGGGGGGCTCCCACAGAAAAAAAGTTTTTTTTGCGTTTGTGGTACGGAACCCTTCGTGCGCAAGTCCGACTCGCACTTGACCGGTTTTTTATGTGTTATCTCAAAACTTTTATACGGATACCTGATGGATCTTTATTTATTTGATTATAGTCTAGCTTTCCAGTTCATTTTAATTTTTAATCAAGGTCTTATCAGCAGTTTTTGAATTATCCTATGTTTGCATGAAAAAATTATGTATTTATAGTGAAAAATAACGGAATTACTCACGTTATTTATACCGAGATTAGCTCGACATGTTCATGTGCGCGTCAGTCCGCAGCCGTGGCGCGTAGCTCCAGATGATGGATCACGGATTGATCCGAAACATGTCGAGCTAATCTCGGTATATACAACGTGAGTAATTCCGTTATTTTTCACTATGAGTGAGTCTCACGGTAGTTTTATGTTTAAAATTATATATTCAACGGGCGTTCAGAGTCGTCGTATGAACTTCAGAAAAAGGCGTTTGTCTTGTCGAATGAAATTCTAAGAATTTAATGGGCGCGTGTAGCGTTGAAGATGTTTAAAAAGTCGCCGTTAAACAGTAGAGATTCATGAGAATTACGAGAAGTCTTAAATCCAATATTGGAGCTAACATGGTCCCTAATGCTAATGATGATGATGGTGATAAAAACTTCGGCTAAGAAACTCACACACTAGTTTTGATCAGAACAAAGTATTTGTGAGTTTACTGTTTTCGATGGTCCTCATTAGGATTCGTCAGATCCGTGTCCGTGCCCAAAGGGTGAAAAAAGGGTTTTTTTCTAACAATGATGGTTGGCCCCTGTGTGTTTAAAAGTCATGTTAGGTATCATTTTTGACTAATTTGGCAGCGCTGAATTTGATTATGACATTATTTTTTTGATACAATATGTTGAGTGTCATTTCCGACTATGTAATTTCGTAAAGCTCTCTAATGTAACATAATTTTTGGATACCAATTTTACTTTTGAAATTTATACACTGTTGGGTCTAAAAATCATAATATATCAAGTGTCATATCTTAAGCAATTAGAAGTTTGAGGAATAGTTATTCAGACCATAAGCGGGATATCTATGCAGGTTATTGCTAATATGAAGTCGTTTTTTTTGTTAAAAAAATATTATTACGCTTATTACTTTCAAGCATACGAGTATAATGCGCGCTTGTATGAGTTACCGTCTTGCTTAGACTTTAATCCAAAGTGCTTCTCGCAACTCTTGTTTTACTATCTGTGCATCATCACGTAAAAGAGTCAACTGCGGTAAGTCCCTTAATGTTTTTGGTGTCTAAGAAAACAGATTTATATTAAAGTATGTTACTTAACTTGAAAACTTTAAATTTATACTAAAAGTCGCTAGGAAACATGAAATAATGATAGATTTCTTTGTGTAACCTTTCATGTTCTGGCTACCTTATTTGAAATACCTACAGACGTGATTGTTACGTATGTGTAAGTGTAAATATAATAAATAATATTATTTACTTTTGTTGTCTATACCTATTATTATTTTTATATCTAATACATGAAAGAACGAACTTGGAACCTTAAAGATATGCTGAGAATCGCTATGAAAGGTCATTTGACTATGTAAAGTTTGGGAATGCAGGCGTGGTGTGTACCTATGTATTAAAGAACGGAGACAGTTGTTTTTTCTTTTATAACAATTACATACATACAACATTCCCAAATGGGATACAGAGAGCATCCGAAACGTTACGTAGACAAATCATGATCAGTTCACGTTTCGTAGCCACTTTTAGTATAATTTTAGATTCAAAAAACAAATGAAAGAGGTATAACAGGATGCTAGCCTGTCGCCTATAGTATACCTTAACCTAACTCCTTAGTCGTTAGTACTCGTACCTATAATGTGTCGGTTTAGGTACTTAAATTAAAGTAAACAAACTTTATATCAGATTTGACAGGTTGAACGTTGAACGGTTTTTTTACCACCCAACTTTTTTCGGATGTTCAAATAGTTTAGCAAAGGAATCTTCGTAATATTTGTTGATCTGATGAACTAACGTATCCTCACGCCTGTATTCCCAAGAGGGGTAGGCAGAGCACATGAATTCAAAAATCCAGTGCCACGTTCAGCGATTTCAGGGTAACCAGACGGTTAAACGTGATATTGCAGTGACAGGTTGCTAGCCCATCGCCCACAATACACTAACCCTTTCCCAGACTCGACTCTTACGACACCCACGGGAAGAAAGGGGGAGGTGCTATTCTAACCCGGCACCACACTAAATATACCTTTTTTTTATTTACGTCATACCATTATTTTGATCGAATTTACTGGGCCGAGTAGGGTGACCAGATGACGATGCTAAAGTAGGGATTGATATTCTTTTTTTATTTTAATTAATTGACGGGCTGTATAAATGCGATGCCAACCAATGCTCCGTGTTAATCTTAGGCAGTTTCGTCGGAAAATGTAGTTTCTGTTCACGACTTGGAATTCACCCTGTATACAAAATATCTTCACAATTAGACCAAGTCAAACAAAAGTGCAGAATTCGCGTCGAATTATTGAGTTTTGATTAAACTTATTTTTTGTATGACGACTCTGTATTTGACTCTATTTTATTTTAGTAAGGTAAAAAGTCCATGTGCTCGACACTGACCCAATACATTTAGGTACCTTATTTATTGTTATAGCAGATACAATGGTTCTTGAAATATACACCCTGGAAACAGATTGACTAACCAAACCGACGCATGCGGTCGGAGGAGTCTTAGAAATAGGGGCCCCGATGTCGCGTCTTTACTCTTTGGATTCGGGACCGTAAAAACCAAGTCGTTATAAAGTATAAACGCAGGTGAATATCTATACGACTTAAAACAAAATTTGGTTTAAACTCTCGTATGCGGGAAATGAAAAATATACTGCATTCGAGCCTCTTCTGTTTCAATATCTACAAATTATGGTGATTAAAAAAAAAAAAAAAGATATCCTTAAAATGGAGCAGATCTGCTCCGTAGCATACGAGAGATTAAAGGAATTGGTTAGAATTGTTTTGGAATTAAAAAGTGTATTAAAGGAAGTTAACATTTAAGTACCAATAAACTCAAGTCTATTGTATTCATTAGCCAACCGACCCCTACCCAAGATCCCGTATTTTAGACCACCATGACTATTCCAATTATCACACAAAAATTTCGTGTCATTCTTATTATCTTCCAGCTAAATTATTATACATTTTGGATTTTACTCGTATGTTTTCAAACTTTTCAATGACTCTACATGTGGTACTTGTGCATTTATTTTATGTTTTAGTTACGGGAAAAACAAAAATAAAACATTTAAATATACACTTTTCTTTGGTCTATACATAATTATCATTCTCTGTTTAGGTCATAGATCAGCGGAGGAACCTGAGTAAGAAAGTAACCTATTTACTAATAATTTCTAAGTACAAAAGACGCCATTGAAATAAAAACTTAACTTGGACTTTTTTATTTGTCTCCAGTTGACAATTAATTTTTTTGAGGGGTTTTTACTTTGATTTTGATTTAGTTGACTTTTATCTAACTTAAGTTTGAAGTTGTTCACTTTTAAGATTATGTATTGACAAACACATTTACTTTCTTTTTTTAAGTTCTAGTAGTTTCTGAGATAATATAATTAGTAGCGATGGGGGACATTTATTGAGTCTCGCCAATGTAGGCACCCAATTTGCCTATTTTGCACGATTCTCTATTAAGTATAATACTGTGGTGATCACTAGATAAACACTAACTAATATTCAAAGCTGCAATGATTTTCAAATAACGTTAACAACGCCATGAAATAGCGCTACACGTAATGCTCATATTCTGAAGCGTGTAATCTGCGCTGGCGTTTTGCAAACGATTACGGAGCGAGCTCACAAACGATTGTTTACGCTTGGCGGGCGGCGTGCTAGCACGGCAGGCGTAACATCGTGTGAACTTTACTGCCTTAAGTGTCAACGGGGAGAAAATAATCAAATCAATATTTACAAGCGCAGCGAAAGACGGTGCAAAACATAAATCAGTTTTACGATCCGCGGGCCACGGCCCAGCTGAGTTTCACACGATGTTTCTTTCGCCGCCACGGATGTAGTTTTGCGGTTGGCAATGGACCGGTCCAAAAATACATTTTATTGTGTGTTCTCCAAGGGCGGCGCGTGGTAGGCGCTGTGGAGCCGCTGGCCCAAACAACGCGCACAATCAGGGGATTTTAATTAATTTTCCGTTACCCGTTACACGTACATCCTAACCGCAAATGGTTCCTGAATTTAAAGTCAGTGTTTTATTACAAACTTACGACAAAGAAACAACGTCCCGGATCCGTACCGGAAGCAGGGACATTATTTTAAACGTAAAGGTTATTTTTCGATTCCTGATATAAGAATTAATCATGTCATTTTCCTGGCGTTTCTTTTTTCTAGTAAATTTCGACCAATTTACAATGTTATAATAATTTTAATTTAATAATTACCATATGAATTTATCAAACAGTATCACTTATATTCATACATATCGTCTATAAATTAATTAAATATGTAATATTAAGTTATAATATTCCATAATGTTCCAAAGAAGTCGGCACACACAGCTACTTGGTGGGTGTCGGAGAGCGGCTAGCGACTGGCTGGACGCCGAGGGCGCGTGCGGCGGGCCTGGTGTCACGCAAGACCGAGAGTTGTGCAGGTTAAAAAGAGACGGTTTTGCCCTTTCGACACATAACAGGCTAGTCAAAAATATAAAATAGTAAAAAAAACCTTTACCATAACAAATAAATAAATCTAAGAATAATATTTATCTTTGTCATTACCTAGCTTAACAACCAAGAGAATAAGAAAAAAACCCGGCCAAGTGCGAGTCGGACTCACGCACGAAAGATTCCAAACCAAAAACAACTAAAAAAACACGTTTTTTCTATGGGAGTCCCCCTTAATAATTATTATTATTTTGATTTTAGTATTTGCTGTTTAATTTTTAAACTTATAGCTACTGTTAGTACATACTTAATTCCTTGATTTAAAAACTAAGATTTTAAAATATACCTAGAAATTAAACTCTAACTTAGATTTTACAAGTTTGATTAGCCCGGCTGTTATTGGACGATCAAACCTGTTTGACATCATTTTTAGAATGCTGTTGCCGCTGCCTCGCAGCCTGCCCAGCAGCGACGCTACTTTCTTGCGACGGATTGCATAAAAGTCATCCGTGCGGGCGTCAGCAAACATCGCTGATGCGCTGCAAAAGCAAGGTAGCCGCAACAGCGCTCTGAACGCGTTATTAAATTGTATCCGCAGACCATTAATCGATTTTTGCGTATACTTGACCCACAGACTGCTCGCGTACCAATATTATAAAGCTGACGAATTTGTTTCTTTGTTTGTTTGAAGGCGCTAATCTCAGGAACTACTGGTTCGAATTGATAAATTATTTTTGTGTTGGATAGGCCATTTTATCGAGAATGGCTTTGGGCTATATAACATTACGCTGCGACCAATAGGAGCGAAGAAACATTGGAAAATGTGGAAAAAAACTATTCCACGCGGACGAAGTTGTGGGTACAGCTAGTTATTGATAATTATCGTTTTTTTTCGTGATATTTGCTATGCCTATTGCAGGAGATCAATTTAACTATGATAATCGCAGTGATCCAAATTCAAAGGATTACAAAAGTCGCGTCCTTTTCCTGCGGTCACGACAGCGTTTTTGACACTTGCCACGCGTTGCGGTTGCGGACGCTTCACCTCAGAAATCGTTTAAGTACGAGTTTAAGTTTGAATAAGCGCGGGTTATATTAAGTGAATACAAAGAGACAATTTTTTTCAACAGATTGTACAGAAAACTACTTAAATATAACAACAATATGTTTTATACAGACCAAATAGGTACTCATATTTTACCGATTTAAGATTTTTTTTATAATAAGGAGTATGAGTAGATCTCAACCATTGTACTTTTTGGATAGTTTATTCATTAAATCACAAATGGAGGCTCCAGTGAAATTGTGCAGCAATTAAGTAGATCATTTTGACATGTGTAACGAAAAAATAATGTTACTAAGATAAAATTATTTCATCACTTCTTTCCGTACAGTGAAAATTTTCACTCTCAGAGACTAAAATGCCTGAGTGGTGCCGGGTTAGAATAGCAAGAATAGGTGACTCTGGGAAAGGGTTAGTGTATTGTAGGCGATGGGCTAGCAACCTGTCACTACAATATCACGTTTTACCATTCATGTGCTCTGCCTACCCCTCTTGGGAAAACGGGCGTGAGGATGTGCGTGAGGAAGTGTGTGTGTGTGTGTGTGTGTGGTAAAAAAAAACATGTGGACTTTTTGACTGACGAAGAAATTTATTCACGCCTGTGTTCGGGGTAACGGGGTAGGCACGAAACGTTACGCAGTCAAATACGTACATACATACATATTCTCACGCCTGTGTTCCCAAGAGGGGTAGGCAGAGCACATGAATTAAAAAATCCAGTGCCACGTTTAGCAAATTCTGGGTAACCAGATAGTTAAACGTGATATTGCAGTGACAGGTTGCTAGCCCATCGCCCACAATACACTAACCCTTTCCCAAAGTCGACTCTTACGACACCCACGGGAAGAAAGGGGGAGGTGCTATTCTAACCCGGCACCACACGGGTCAAAATCATGTTAATTTCAAGTTTCGCAGCCACTTCCAGCATATTTCTAGGTTTTAAGTTAATAGGTGCAATAGTGACAGGATGCTAGACCTTCGCCTAAACATAAAGCATACCTGCGCCTATATAACCCTAGTCGACTCTTACGACATCCACGCAAGCAATGGAGAGATCTCGACACGCCACGGATACGTTTATTTGTGTTTAATAGTACATATTACTAAGAGTTAGCCGCGCTTACTTTGCTTGACCACAAAATGTATATTGCGTGCTTGATCAATCAACAGGTAGGTACAAGCGCGACGGTTAGCTCCGCGAGTCGTTGACCAGCACGGACTGTTTGTTTGGGTGTACTGGGCACGAGCATGAAGCACGCGAAATACTTAATTGACATGTTTCTTGATAGAAAACACGAATACATACAGTGGAGGGCCATCGGAATCCAAATTTCGTCAATGAATCTTCAGAAACGCTGCAGGGTTCCATATAAATGCTCAAATAGCAAACTTAAAAAATTTGCTAAGGCCACTTTTTATAAAAATAGTAGTGATGAATGTGGATGAAGCAAAAGAGGTATGCCAGGATCGTAGTGAGTGGAACAAAGTAGTCTCTGCCTACCCCTGTGGTAAAGAGGCGTGACGATATGTACGTATGTTTGTACGTTTATGCGCCATGACTAGACTTCAAAGATTACTTTAGAGTTGCCTTTGTGTTTTTTTTTCTATCGAGCTGAGTTTAGTCTGAAACCAATAGTAGATACCTACACGAGCACATACTATGAAGAATATTGTGTGGAAAATATTTGATTTAGTTCACTACATGAGACATAGCTGTCTTCAAGAATCTCGTATCTAGCTTGTCTTAATTAATCTTGTTCTCTACTCTACCTCTTCGATCAATTTAGGCATCTCTTTCTCAATAGCTCAAAATATACGGATTTCATTTATAGAGCTCCGTACCCGTAGGCAAAGGGAGTCAAGGGAACCCTATTATTGATAGTCCGAATCCTGTCTGCCCGTCTGTCATAGGGGTCCTTCTCCTAATACCCAGTTGAGCAGTTTTATTTTATACTTAAATGTTAAGTCACTGGGTCATCAAAATGGTTTAACTTTAGTGAAGAGATAAATTTAAATAAATCAATTTTCGATTGAATGTAGTACCAAAAGTGTTCCGAGCAAGTGAATATTTTACTGCACAATTTAGGCACAGAGAATACAATATTATAATTTACTTAGATAAAAGGGTTAAGACGAACTTATCTCTTATAATACTATACATATATTATACTATATTATGTTTCATTTATCACATAGTTCATTAGACATTTATTATTTGGGCATGATAGGTTTTTCATAAGATAAGGTGGGTGGGTACTTGATGGTTACGTTAATCCATTGTTTGTGGAACTAGAGCGTTAATTAGGCAATTATTCGTGTAGCACGTGTCGAATAAACGGAAGTTTCAATTAATGTTGTTTAAACACCGTACAATTCCAGTTTGCTAACCTGATATGCATATTTACAGAGAACTGCACCGGGGAATAATAATGTATGTTCTGTAGTTACATAAGGCCTACTAAGAATGGAAATGAACATATAAGAGATTACGAGAAAGCTGCTAATTTTAGGAAATAAAATTCTTCTGCGCTCTCATTTAGGGGCTGTGGTCCAGGGTTTTATTCAAGTTTTACTTATAATAAGTTCGACGCGAGTCGACTCACGTGCTAGATAGGATCAAATCCACACCAGAAGAGCGGCGAAGGGCGGCGAAGCGCAGCGACTCGCTCGGTAGAGAAGCCGCGAGGATTCCTGCGGCCGCTCGAGAAGTCGCTGGAATGCGCGGGAAGTCGCTGGAATGCGCGGGATGTCAAGATCTCTGGGCGGGATATTGTCAGCGGCCGCTCGCGACTGCTCGTTCATCCTCGGGCATTCCCGCGACGTCTCGCGCAATCTCACGGCTTTGTTTATGGACTTCGCCGGAATTCCCGCGGATCCCTGAGGTCTCTAGTCAGACAAGTGATGGGTCCTTAAAGTCAATACTGACAAAATTGTTTGTTCCATATTGAGATCTACTTAGATTGTTTTTGATATCAATATTATTATCAATCTTTATCGTTTTGCTGACTTAATTATTATATTCCGAAATTAAAGGGTAAATTATCATACTTTTAACCGATTTCAAATAAAGAGGTTCTCAATTCGGCTGTAATTTATTATTATGATGGTAATTTAATTAATATTATTTTATGCTTAACTCTTTCTTTCTTTGTTTGGTCTTTTTGTTGATAATGTAATGTATCCAGTTAACACTATGGGCTAAGTTGCCCGAAAATAAACGACTTTTTTTAATTTATAGTAGATATATCGCGATCTCGCGCGCGGGTTCGACTGGCGTCTTCCGTTCCAAGCCGGCTAGTTAAGTTAAGTTTATTTTATAAATAGGGTCTTTCAACAAGGACGGATCGATGTTAAAACTGAATAAAAGTAGATATGTGTGACACGTAAACGATTTTTATTATTTATTTGAAAGGCCTATTTATGCCATTTTGAATTCAATATAAAATCGTTCAAATATCCGCCGCGGCTTCGAATGGTGGCATGAATCTGAGAGGTCAAATTTTCAATGACTCTGCTGCCAGATCCGGCTGAATCTGAGCGATGGCCTCCATTGTGTTGGCTTTCAGGGCAAGGGTCGGTTGTAGGTTATTGGCATAGACCTGCGGCTTTAGAAAACCCCACAAAAAAAGTCTGGCGATGTCTACCCACATGCTCTTGGTGGCCAATGCACGTCACCTCTGCGACTGCCATCGCGTCAGCCGTAAAATAGGCGCAATGCGCTCAACGTTTGCGCTAACGAACACTCATTTTTAAACGACTTCAAAAAAGGAGGGGGTTCTTAATTCGTCGGGATCTTTTTTGATAACAAAGTTTTATCATTTACACATGCTTCTGAACCGTGTAAGTTGCCATGGTGGTTGGGCATCAGTGACTGAATAAAAAAAATTGATTTGACAGATGCCACCAAAACAATATGCCGCCGCGAATTATTAACATCGACCCGCTCTAATTGAAAGACCCTATAGGTACATCGATGTGAATATTTTTGTTGAGTACTTAATTCTTACAATTTAAGGGAATACAAAAATACAGGATAAAAATTTTACTGTAATCACCAGAAATAGCCAAATCATGTAATTGCACTTTTTTAAATAAGGCGTGACGGTTATGTTTGTTTGTATGTAAATATAAAAATAATTCCCATAGTCGATTTCAAAATCACTGTCAAAAATTATAATGTTCTTACTGTAAATTTTGGATTTAGTTCTTGTCACCAATATGTGTTTCCAGTATTTCTCCTTATTTCAGTAAATGTACAGGATGTCCCAAAGTTATGGGACATGAAGGGGAAGTACCTTAAATATCCTAGATCAGGGGTCACCAATTAGTTTTGCTCGCGGTCCATTTTAAGAAATGAAATGACATTCGCGGTCCGCACATTAAATAAAAAAAATTGAACGAAGGTAATTACGGAAATAACAAAGGTATTTCTATTTACATATCAATGAGAAAAGTAACGTTTTTTATTGTTTATTATCTGTCTGAAGTTTAGAGTGGAATTGGTGCAAACTATTGACATTAAATCCTGAAGATGAATGAAGATATATTTTTTCGGTCCGCATATAATGGGTCGGCGGTCCGCATACAATGGGTCGGCGGTCCGTATGCGGACCGCGGTCCGCCATTTGGTGACCCCTGTCCTAGATAGTGTATTTTGCTCAAAGGAGACTTTATTTTATTTTTAGAAGTTAGTTATTCTGTATTCATAGATTTTCCAAAAAATACTTGCTTCGTCTGGGAATCGAACCGACTTAAATGTCAAAAAAAAAATCATTCTACTTTTATGATGCCAATCGAAAGAATAGCTAAAAAATAATAACTCTGCTTAAGTAGTATCATAGTATTTTAAAAGAAAGGAACAGCATAAAATGATTGAGTAAAATTTCAAGAAAGTTATTTTTATTGCTGACAACGACGTTCGAAAAGTAGCGATATTATCACTCCAAAGATAGCATTCATTGTTCATAAATAAGTTTTCCTACGTGGATTGGTACAAATGGACCGATTAGATGGCCGGCCAGATCCCCGGACCTTACGCCATTAGATTTTTCTTTTGGGGATACGTAAAAGATACTGTTATACATATCACATCGAGTAACAAGTGAGCAAAACATTTTTTTACTATATTAACACCATAAGCTTTCCCATGAACCAATAAAACTCCTTGATTGAGCCGATAATTAGGTTTTTTTGGTACGCCCAATATGTACATTTGAGAATATTCACCCATTTAGTAACTAAAACTCAATCTAAAAAGGATATGTATTGAATTGAATCGGAATTAAAGTAGGTAATTTATATCAGCGTGCATATCAGTGGCATCGTTGCTTGGCTCTGCGTAAATTTGATTTGATTTGATTTTATTCAAATTGGGCATAATTTCGAAGAGCTTAAATCAAAAATCAGCTTCCACTAGGGCTTAATGAATAAATTAACATGAGGGTCAAGGAGATTTTTAAGTACTTTGTAATAATGATTGTGGTGGACACTCACGTTTATGACCACTCTTTCGCAGAAGTCGTGGTCGTGCTGTATGGGCTCGAATGTCACCACGCCGCCTTGCGGTGCTCTCCCCGCATCCTCCTCTGGATTGCTCAATTTCGGCAGCGACCTGCAACAGAACATAAGGAGTGTTATTTTACAGTGTATTTGCTTTCTATGTTGTTACTTTACTACTAGACCGATTCAAGTTCGTTACAAAACAATAATCCTGATATATTACGAGGATCCATCCAATTTGCAGCTGTAAAGGTAAAATGAAAATATTATTACTAAGGTTAAACGATGCTTGTTTGTAGGCACTTAGGTACAAATTTCACAAATTGGATAATCATAACTGAGTTGCATATTAATTAAAATTACTGGCCCATCACACATTTAATTTGATTAATACTGTAGGTATTAGGGGCAAACTCAACGCTCAAGCCGTATTTCCGAGCCACGCAATGCTGTTGCCGGGCCATGGTCACATATTCCACCTATTCCCTATGGACATCTTGAGTTAAATCAACTACAGCGAGGTAATAATGAAGAGGAATGTGGTAATTATGATAGAAACTAGATAAAAATGATATATCAGCCGTGACTGACGGGCGGCGCGCCGCCGCGCGCCTACTCAGAGACAGCCCCGTCGCGGGCTCGGTGCACCTCTCTTCATGTCTAATCAACACTGACTGAAGAAAGGGACTCGTCCAGCCGAATTGCGCAGCCGCACTGCGGTCGAACCAACGTTGTTCGGAACATTTTCTAGAACACGGAACTATAGCCAAATAATGCCTTTGATTTGGCTTGCTGCACATTGATGCAAACGATTTTCTAGAATTCAAACTGAGAGAAGTACGGTTTTTTATCATGCTCAATATTTTTAGGAGGCTCATTCGATTACCATTATTAGCTACCTGCAAGTGAGCTTCTAGTTCATGTATAGACGTGGTCAGTAGTTGTGAATAGATAATCCGTTTAAGGAAGTCCAAAAGAACTGGCTAAGTACGATTTGGATGGACCTAAGTATACAATATTTAGTAGTTATCAAACAAAAACATACTATCAAGGATAACAGATCGAAAGACAAACTTAAGTATACCGTCGCGGCCGTTCACAAATGTAACATGAGAAATGCGACATAAACGGCCGCATCTTTTGATTGCGTAGACTTTGGCTCTATAGTTATAGGTTCCTTTTTTTCTTTAGAGGAAGGTATGAAAAAAAGAAGAGTTTTATTACATTTCTGGTTTTTCTTTTAATTAATCTAGGCAAACCAATAGCTTTTGTTGAATGTTAAACAAAAGCCAGGATTTTGTAGTATAACTTATGTAGAGCATTAAAGCCTAAAAGTATGAGTGTTAGGCTTCAAATATCTCAAAATATTACTGAATGAAACGTAGTTAAAAAAAGTTTTAGCACCGTACTAGAACCAGTGACTTAGGCAAAACGTAAAAATAAATATTTGGGATATCATGCTATTGATAGGTATCCTTTAAATTAAAACCAACATGGAAAATGGCAACGGCTTTTTATTACGTATCTATTCGCTCATCGGACTTATAGATTCATCCACACGTTTTTCGATGCCAAGAGTTAAAGAAGAGTTCTCAGATTCACTTAATACCTGACCTACTGCGCAATGTGCATACTGCATAGGTCTGTCGCGACGCCCGACGAGGGCCGCCGCTCCGGACGTGCTCAAATACACGTTGGCTTCAAGAGCTCTTCAATATTTTACCCGCTAACCATTTTTCTCTGCTGCGACTGCTTTCAGCTCTATTAACCTTTACTCGAGAAGGGTTGTCGATGTATTTTCTATTCGTGATTCGCATTTTTTCTTAATAAGCTGATCTGAAAGCGGACTCCTTTGGCAAGCTCAATAATAGCTGTTGTGTGAGGACGATCGATCGAGTTTCAGATTGGTTTGGGTCAATTTACGTACCTTACGTTGTTCAAGTATTGTTAAAAAAGAAACAAGTTTTTGGAGCGGCGTAGTACCTACTTGCTCAGAATGGTACAAGTATAGACAGAAATTTAATGCCAGCAGTTCAAATATATTTCTATAATTTAACTACCTACCTAATATTTTTTGTCGCTGCAGTAGGGACACGGTATCGAAGCAAAAGTATCGATACCGTACTCATGAGTAGTATCGATATAAAAGTATCATACTCATTAAAGTATCGAAAAAGGTATCGAGTACTTTTTTTTAGATCAAAATTTGCATAGAGCATAGGTCAATATCAGTCAGGAAATAATGTCAGTTTTACGGCTGTGAACTTTAGTAGTCAATGAAAAATTCTAGGGGAGGGGGGGGTGCCAACTACAATATCCACCCCGGATGTCTAGCTACGCCACTGATTGGTACACAAATGAAATGGAACGAATGGAACATATCGAAAATGTAGCAAAAAGAAACAATGTTAAGTTATTAAATACAAGCAGTGTCCCGCTGTTTCACTCGCGTGATCTAAAGATCCCATTCCTCCTCCGTACAATCACTTAAAAATAGAAGTTTGTTGAGGTTTTTTGGAGATCGGTTTTGGATTTTTGTGATCGTACTTCCTGCTTTAGAAAATAATCGTTCTGAAGGTACGGACATCGCACGAATTGATAAATATTTTCGTGCCAATTTGTATAATGACGACTAAATGGCGCTGTTAAATTCAATTTTTCATTCGATACGATACCTGGGAAAAAGTACTTATTGAGTAAAAGTATCGAATGCAAAGTATCGAGTACAAAAGTATCGATATCGAATGGGAATGTACTCGATACCACAAAGTATCGATACTTTTTTCGTGTCCCTACGCTGCAGTGAGGTGAAATGACAAGTTTAGCATGGCAGCATTTTTTGCGTCCCTAACTACATATGAATCCCTGCGCTATCGCTAAGTGAAAACTGGGATGCATTCAAAATGTCCGTAAAGGAAGTAAAACTTAAGTTACCCAATTGACTCAGTAACTAGGGAGCAGTAAGTAGGTAACTACTTAAATTTACACAACTTTCCACCTTTTTAACCGACTTCAAAAAGGAGGAGGTTCTCAATTCGACCTATTTTTTTTTTAAAACCACTTTATAGTGGTTATTATATTACATGCTAAGTCAGATAATATAATGAGATATTGCGACGACCTTCTGTAATATTTTGTATTGTATTGTATTGTATTGTACGACTCTTTATTGCACATAAAACAAATTCATAAAACAAAATAGGTACAGGATAATTGCTCCATGTACAAAGGCGAACTTAGACTAACTTAAAGGGGATCTCTGACAGTTAACCTTCGGGCGATTGACAGAACAAAGGGAAACGAGTAGACATACAAAAAAGAAAATTTATGGAAGAAAGAAAAATAAATAAAAGTACCTAAACCTAGGTTAAACAAATATATACTAATAAATACATAATTATTACATTCTAATACACACAAATAATTATCACTATTATAAACTAATATATACCTCTACATTTTATTAATAAATTTAATATTATGTATTATAAATACATACATACAATAAAAAGACAGAACATACAATTACCAAAATCTACGACACATTGCCAAGCCAGTACTCCTTCAAACGGCTTTTTTTGTTTTGGTGGTGCCAATTAAAATCAAAATATGGAAATTTTACTACCGTGGCGAATTAAACCTTCGGGTCAGCAGCAATTTTTGAATATTGATCATATGTTTTTATTGCAGCATTGGTGGTTGTCGTTCGCGAAACATGATCGAAGCCCAAGTATCAACCCAACGGAACGTAAAGAGCCATTGAAAATCGCTGCGTCGTGCCACCCTTGGCACTTCAAACCTCGAGAGCCTCAGACAGGCATTGTTTTTTTAAACGCCCTTTTAAGATTGGATCACTCTTCAAACTCTCTGAGTATGCGATAAGCTGCCACGATAGAGAACGATTAATAAACAAGAATAGGTGTTTCGATAGTGTGTAGCAGCGAGCTGATAGTGTTTAGGTAAGTTCAACTACGAAAAAAGTCATAAGCTGTTGCTTAACCAGTACAAAAAGTCATCCTTCTTCAATGTCATAATCAGGTATTTCAGTATGTCAAAAACAGCATGAGATTGTCAGGTACACAGCACTGCTTCCACTGTGTTACAGACCTGGGCAAGGAAAGGCAATCTAGTGTAGTGCAATATCCGAGGTTGAATTCAGCCTGCGTCTATAATAAGGTAGACCTAATAATAGCAGAGTGCGCTAAATTAAACGGCGTTGGTTTGGTAAATAAATAGAAACACGCGGCGGTTAGCGTGGGTGCTGCCCCGAGAGTGAATAGCAACAAAAAGTGACAGGGTTGGAGCGGCGCGGCAAACGCCGCGGGATTCCGACGCCAGTGCAAGTCCAGAACACTTCGGGGATTATTCATTAAACCGGAACCAAAAATAGAACAACCTAGTGCAGATAGTCAGCGGAATCTACTGTTCATGCAGTTTTTATAAACAACGAATACAATTTTCAGACCAGTCATGAGTACGAAAAGTACCAACACTGAAAAGTTTTTGCTTGGTGACGTATCGTGCACGGAACGCGGAATAACCTCACTATTTTTTTCATCATTAAATAGTTATAGATTTTATCAATGTAAACCAATGCTACTGAAAATGCGGCATTTATAGTTGTGATTGTTTGCCAAAAAATATAGTAACTAAAAATTATTTTCCGCAAAGCGAGCTGTTATTCACGAAGGCATCCCGATCTCAGAAAATGTCGAACGCCTTGAAAATCACTCGCTCCAGTTTAGGTCAGTTATGTTGGTATGTGAATGTTTATAAATAGTAAGATGGTGGTTAGTAATCTCGTGACAAGACAGATGTTCAAGCAGTGGGTGTGACACGCCGGCTAATGCGAGGGCAATACGAAACCAAGCTGATTACGTAGGTATTCTTGTTTATTTGCTATGAACAAAATTATTAAATTTGTGTTTAACATCTGTGTCGAAATTAATTCGTTAACATTCTTATGTGTGACTCGTTTTACTTCGTAAATTGTGTCATTTGAGATGAGGAAGCTAGGAGGATATCTTTCTACGAGACTGCTATTAGGATGATAGGAAGTTTGTCCTGGGCAATATGCATTTAAAGTACACCCGCTTACCAAAAACTTTGCCTGCTTTTATTAAGTGATACGTGATTCTTGGTCAAAAATATTGTTTACTCGTCAAGGAAAGAAAACAGTAAGGACAAATAATTTGAAACAGGGAAATATTTTTTTAATTTAAGGTAAGATTCTCCAATCTTTGAACCCAAGGCCGATGTGACCTTGTATTTTTAAATGATTGAGTGATTGAGTAAATGAATGAGTGTAATAACGAAAAGCAAGACAGATTGGCCAGCCCCGGCTCAGGGCGCGATCCCGTGCCGTCGAGCAAATGATATGTAACCGGGGCAGCGAAGAGGCTTTTTGCAACAAAGCGCTGTATTCGCCTCTATAACGATCGCTGGCATTTAAGCCACTTTACTTTACACGTAAACCTTTTCTACGTTTTTTGACATCATTGGTTTGGTAAATTAATGCTTGGCTCAGTTAGGTGAGATATATAGTCCAATAGTCTTAATACGCCCACTTGAATAGACTCGATTGGCACCCACAGTATGCATTTGAAAGTGAACAATTTTACAATAATAAACATTTAAAACCATGAAATAAAAGTGTACTCCAAGCCATTTTTTTTTTCATTCATATCCACCTAATAAATCAGTACCTAATCGTGTTGTTATTTACTTTGAATAAATTCCGACCGAGAAAGGAACCTTGAGAGTAAAGCTTCTGTTTTTATTTAATTAATTTTAGATCAGTTGTTTTGTTTTACATTATAAGGTCACGGCTCGCACGTTTACGTTTTTATTTCTCATTAAGCCACGTATACATTAGGGGACAAATTAATGTCCCCTAAAATGTATCTTTGGCTTTACGATCTTATCGTGTCATTTGGAAAGGTGTGACATGCGTGATTCGATTTATGCACAACGGGTAGAACGATTATTCACGGAGTAGTAAATAGTTATGATATAACACTTGTTTAATTAATACTAAGTATGTAAAATCTTAACTAAAGTGCAAAAATAATTCCATGGTATCGTAATATTGGACAAGTATTCTCGCCGCCTGAAAATGACAGTGCGACCATTATAGTAGTTTCATTCATTAGGCACTGTCAAAGGTAGCATGTGTGTTACTGGCTATATAGTCGGTGCTGGCAGCTTCTAGGATAAAGTTAATTTAATTCATTTCTAAGAAGTTGGACGGCATTGCTGAGAACCCTACCTTGTGAGACTGTCACACAGGAACTATTGCAACTCTCTGAATATATCACGACGTTCGTCACTATAGGATTTTTCCCAGTATTAGAAGCACGCGCATTATACAAACAACGTACCTCGCAGCCAAGTGCTCTTCGAGCTAGACACCCTCTTATAGTACCTACTTTATGCACATTACGACTGTCCACGGTCCAATTAAAATTATGTTATTCTGATTTTCAGTAACCGGCGAAACGATATAATGGAACCGAAATGTAAACACTTGTGCAGTTACAAATCGGCTGTAGGTGAAACGTTTTTACCTTTAACTGGTTTTAAATGTTCTTTACTTTAGATTTTTTAAATATGCATAAATGAGAGGAACTATTGTGAACTAATGTATTTTTAATCCGACGATCTAATAAAAGGTAGAATCTTTATTTATTAGCTCTATATTAATCCCCGAATTAAAAAAATACCCGCTCCAACCAAAACGTAACAGATAGAGACAACAAGCGCTGCATCAGCAGGTGTGCTAAGAGCCGTGTAGTAAGCATATAATAACATTAATAACCATCTCAATGTATTGAACACTCCAACCTAACAGTATTATTTTACTTATTATTATTTACTTTATTTATATACTTTATTTTACATAAATAGGAACAAAAGAGAGTAAAATAATAAATAGATGTATAGTCTGCTTCTTTAACAAATCGTTGTATCAAAGCTACTAACCGCGAATAATAGACTCCGTTGACAATAGAATTTCAACAGTTCGACATTGATTTTTCGAACAGCTCCGCCCGCATCGGACAGACTAATGCAGATAAGCCGTTGCGGACTCAACGTGCCATCTGTTTCCTAAGGAATTGCATAGTCCCTTTGTTCGCCCACGATATCTTTCATTGTTTTGACCTAGATGGAAACAGGGTATTCAATAGGAAAGTTTATACTATGGTGAATATGGTGAAGTAATAATGGTTAAAAGCAATTGGGAAAATGTTGGTTTTTATTGTTGGAATTAATTTTTATCATCATCTTTATGTCATTATTAATATAGGGGAGTGAAGCTGGCACTTAATGGGAGTAATTATGATTTTATTAGTTTCTGTAAAATATGTTGTTACTTATTTACTACGTATTGTACTAAGTGCGTGTTTAGACAGTAGGCTAATTTTTTTCATTAATCGCTTTGGCTTTTTTTGGGTTTAAGAATAATCATAACTTGTAGGTATTTGTAGGCAATGTTAAAAAAACGTAGTGTAAACAGCAACACCAACTGTAGTTTTACAAATTCTCTGATAGTGAAGGGGTCGGCTAACAGAAAAGCCTAAATGTGTAGTGAGGTTACTCAATTTTTTAATTTTCTGTGAACATCAATTTAGGGTAGACATGCAAAATAAAACAAACGACCAAAAATGGTAAAACGATTCAAAATGTAACAAAATTAATGATTCTTCATTATTAATATAAAAAGTGTGCTATTGTTAATTCCTGTATTCCCGACAACTGCACGACACCACAGTGGGCGGCGGCGTAGTGAGCGTTTTTGCTGCGTGCCTTTGTGCATACGAATCCCACATGAGTTTTAGGCTCGTGAAAGCGTAGCCCGCAATATTTTCTGTGTCACTGATTTATTAGGATAAAGACGTATCTTTGTACTTAGTAGTTGCTAGTTAAAACTGAAAACAGATTTTCTATTTTAAATATTTTAACTGCCAGTATAATAGGTGGTAAATTGCGCATACAGTTTCCGGCATTTCAAGTATTAGAATTACCTACTGGCCACAACCCTCCTCTTAGATGATCTCTCCTGTGATCCTCGTTTTTTATTTTAAGTTTGTTTCAATATCACAGTAAATGTTGAGTTATTTTGAAGACTTAAGAAGGCGTTTAGTCCACGTTCGGAATTGGTAAGTAGCTAATTGTCTGCTATGCGAGTAAGCCGATTGTCATTAGATGGCTTCGACTATTTTCTTAACACCTATTTCGTTTCAAATTACAACAATCGGTGGCCAAATAATTATGTAGGTGTAATTTTATTGACAATGATTAAAAGTACCTACATTCGGGTCATTCCATACGTTTAATAACAAGAATAGTACCTAACTAAATATACCTATAAAGAATGTAAAATCTAAAAAAGCTTTTACGGTTCTATATTTGAAATAGAGATGTCTAATAGGAGGCTGCTTTAGAATGCCTCCCCCCACCCCTTCTTCAGGTGTCTACATTCTGAACGTCTACATAACTACTACCTTGTAACATAATGCTACACTCGAAAGGTTCGCGGTGCTGCCAGCAGTGCTTATTCTACTTATCTGGCAAGTTTTTGAAAACTGTTTTATGTTTTATGCAAAGGTAATTTTTGCGTTTCGTAATCTAACCATCTTTATTTTACGAGTGTTTTGAGGTAGCTAGCAATACGTTTAATTTTTCTTTTTTGATGAATGTTTCCAATGATGCAATAAATAAACACCTATTTTATGGTTAGTATAATATCTTATCAAAGACATCTAAAAATGATGTGTCATAATTAGTTTCTTAGGTTTGCTAGATGTGGCAGAGAACACCTATGCATCAGAAATGACTTCCGAGAGATTTGCTGGGATTTACTTGAAACGACGGTTATCTCAGAACTGCAGAGTAAGAACTCGATGTACCTACCTACTTATTTTCTTACAGTTCACATACTTAATACACCCAGTGACATGATCTTCAGGAAAAAAGATGAATATCAAAATGCTAGGCCGCAAAATATAGGTCACGCGAGATATGACTCGGCTGTGAAAAGAATTCTTGAAGCGCGACACTCACCAGACGTCACTCGACAAGGTTTGTTAGTTTGGACGAGTTGAGAGCGGGCGCTGTTAGTGGTCGGCGCGAGACGCAGGGTGGCGCACTCACCAACACATGTCGAAATACTCCATGACAACGTCGATAGACACGAGTGCGGAGTGCGGCGCGGCGTGCGCAGCGCGAGCAGCGGGCGCGCCGGGCGCCGCGTGACGCACGCCGCATCCTCGCCGCGCCGCAGCACTTTACGAGCGCGCTGGGTGCATGACGCCACGCCAACTATTACACTGTTTACCTATACACGTACCTTTGGTCTCCGCCTTCTTCTTGAGCCCGGGGGCATTCCTGCCTCGGCCTGAGGACAGGCGTCAGCCCCCATTTCTCAACCAACTCTATGCGAGCAATGGTGGCTGCTCAACTCGAATATGTCATCGGGTCGGTGCTGGTGCGGCGGAGCAGCGGGGACGCGGCGGAGGGGCTGGCAGGCCCGCTGCGCCCCCGGGCCGGCTCGTAGCGCGCGCCTCGGCCGCCACCTTACTCGTGGGGCATGGCGGCCGCGCCCCGGGCCGCCGCGCCGCCGCTCCTCATAGCGCGCCTACAGCGCCGCGCGGGCCGGCAGCATCGCGCGCCAGCACTGCGGCACGCTCAGCCGGCGCCCGCACTGAGGTCAGACAGTCCCGACTCGGTCTCCGCCGCGCACTGCGCAACCTCTGATCGTTTCCGCCCGCGCGACCAGTGCCCGCGAAACCGCCTTAACTTGATAACTGGATATGTCTGGTTTGATATGTAGCGCTGTTTGTGCGGCGAGACCTTACGTAACGAGCAAGGCGCGTGCGGCGGCGCCTCACCGGGCGCGGCGAGTCATGGTCTCGGACAGACCGCGGGGCGCGAGCGCGAGGGGCGCGTGTGTCGCCGGAGCGCGGCGGCGGCGTACTGGGCCGCGCGTGCGTCCGCCGCCCGCGCCCGCGCGCCGCGCGCCGCCCGCCCTCAGCCGCACGCGTATCGACACAAACGGGAACCACTGCATCGTGGTCCGCGGTCCGGCCCCCTGAAGCGAATCTCTCATCATGACGACGATTCCTATCCTATGTTATATACGAGTAGTCAGCTCTCGTTTTTCAAATGCTGACACGAGTCTTACTAGCTGTTAACAGTTAAACCTCAGGCAATAAATAATAAGTTATTTTTAACCAACTTTAAAAAGAAGGTTAAGAATTCCACACGCATAACACTCTCAAGTATTCAAGTATTTTAATGCAGTATAACATTTTACATTTTACAATAATGTGTTATCATCATATTCAAATAAATATGTCAAATGTCGCAAGCATTATGTATGTACGTATTTTGCTATAGTACCTATAAGTTATGTTACGATAATTATTTTACTACAAGATAAGTTATTTTTAACTCTAAAACGGATCTGTAGATCTCCAGATATAAAGTGTTAAGTGTAGTTCACAACAAGAACAATCAAGAGCTAATCAGCGTTAGATCATGAGTATCATGACCATGACACGTGTTTTTCAGAAGCTGTAAGTCTGATTGCAATTATGTATTACTTTTCTTTGTTAAGGATTTAAACTTTTAAAACAACTGAAGATTCATCGAGATCAGTAGAGTAGTTCTTTAAATAAATTATGTTGCGTGAGTGTAAAATACCTACGATCGAAAACACAATTTCACAAAAATTTAATCGACTTCAAAACAACGGCTACGAAGAACGCTACGTAAATTATCATAAACCAACTTCTGTTAATTTCTATTAATTTTGTAGTCGTTTTAAGTAATTTCTGAAATAACTTTATTTTTACCCAGGAACTGTAAAATTAGCTTAACTTTGTCTAATTTAATTTTTACAATTAACTCGAGTAGTAGATGAAGCTACGACGCGACGCGATCGCCACCAAAAAAAATGTAGAGCCCAAAAAAATAAAAATAAAATTTTCGTGTAAAATGTTAACTGTGCTAGGTCACGTACGGCAGGTTCTTCATCTGCCTATTGCCGTAGTTTAAGTTATACCTATCACCTACCTATACCTACCTTGTTTTCTACATACTATACGTTTTAATACTGATTATTAATTTCTTATTTTTTATTAATTTTTTACTAATTTATTCATTCAACTATTTCCTAGAACCATGTGTTTTCATTTTATTTTTTACCATCAGAAAACTTGACGGGGGATTTTCTACTAAGTGTTAATGTAGGTATGTAGGTACGTTAAGAAATTTGCTTTATTAGGGTTCCGCAGTCCACAAGGAATCCTTGTAGTTTCATCATATCCGTCCGTCCGTCCGTCCGTCCGGGGTCGTATTTTTGTTATTTAACTGTGAAATTGGTTTATTAAGTAATAAAAAAATATTTCGAAGTCAGACTGAAAACTTATTAATTATGTAGTAAATTATGATATGATGCAAAAAGTTTCATTAAAACATTCACACACGCACAAACAAGGCAAGTATCAAGTAGGTATAGTTAAGTTATGGATAAATTATTTTTGAATTGAGGATGCTGCTCTCTTAGAGTGTAATTAATCGAGTAACGTTAATTAAGGGGAATTACAGTACAATAGAACGGTATGTTATTGTACAACTTCCTTCCTTTCAGCAATTTATGCTAGACGTAAAATGAAATTCATAATAATTTTCCTACTATGCAATCCTTTCTTTGAGTAATTACTTAAATCAGATGAAGTAAATAAACCCAATGTTCGACAGCTTAATCCTAGTGATCGACATCCCGTTTTTCACTTTTCTTGCCCATGAATTATGGCTGTAAACGACTATTATTGGGGCAGCCACTTTTTACGTTAATATGCAAGTTGTGCTCCGTGACTTGTCGACAGATACAGCACAGTTTAGTCGTGGTAAAGACTAGAGAGAAGTAAGAAATAAAATCAAAATAACAGTCGTAATATTCGTTATGCAAGGATAGTTGAATGCGCGAGTACCTAGTACCTATTTGGTTTTTTAAACCTGAGCGCGAAGGTTTCTGGGACTGAATAATGAGCAAAATTAATGGTTCAAATCAAATACAGCGCAAGCAAGGGTTTCACGGCACACGCGCGATCATTTTGCAGCAGAGCGAAATATAATGTTATATTTCCTTTACTTATACTTTAGTTTATTAATATGGATAAAAACTACGAATTCTTTATTAACAGACTTTAAATAAAATACATTTTTGAAAAGTATACTTAAATTAAATAAATGATTACTACTTTAAGGAAAAATACTAGATTCTACGTGATGCTTTCGCGCCTTTAAAATTGGTGGTTAATATAGATTTTATATGCATGCAACGGACGCTACTTGAAACTTTATGACTTTTGTCAGTTAGAAAGCTCATTTTGAAATTTTTTAGTGCTTAAATGCTAACAATGAATAATCAAACAAATAATTAATACCATGGGGACAATTCACACTAATTGACTTAGCCTCAAACTAGACTACACCTGTACTACGAGCAACGAGCACCAGACAATGGATCGGTAATTACTTAATTAGCCGCGTAATAAAAGAAATAAATAATTTGATTGCAATCTATTTTGTAGATATGTGTAACTACTTAATAGATTTATTTTGGGTGGTGGCCAATCAACAAGAAAACGGGCGCAGGGTTCACTGTCGTAGATTGGTGGGGCGGAACCAAACCGCACTACACTTGATGAGCAATTTCTTAATTAATATAGGTGTTGACTTTGTAAATATTATCAACCTTAATGGTCTAGGCCAAACTTAATTAATTAAGTTGTGTTTTATTAGAGGTCACTTCTTAATTTCCTGTTAAGCATTAGGAGATGTATCGTTACACCTTCGGAAATGTTGTTGCCCATGGGTTGCTACTAACGAGCTAACAATCCACCTAAGTAACTCTTGTATACTTTGTACGTACCAGACCTGAAACAGGTAACGCTAAAACTATTTATTTAATATTTACTGTCGTCGTTGATTACTTACATTTATTATTTACTACGTAGCGTAGCTGATGCCCGCGGCTCCCCCCCCCCCCACGTTCTTTGCTTTTTATAAGTACCTTCTCCTGTAGGCTTAGCACGGTAACAAGTTCTAGTCGCGCCGCGCGCGGGATAGTCTACCTGTCACTTTCTGACGTCTATAGTTAGACAGTGACGGGTATAGTCTATCTCGCGCATATCTCTACACGCGCCCTGTCGTGCTAAGGGGACTGATTAGCAAAGTCGGTGTAGCTAGCCTACACGTGACACAGCTTACAGTTGATATAGAAAAATAGGAATTAATTTTTGTATTTATAATACAATACTGGATGTTCGCCCTTGTCCACTGGCATTTCCAAATTAAGAGCAGCAGCAGGGCGGGATGTGTTTTTGTTTAGCAAAGTGCTTACTTCAGAGGAGGGTCTGGCGTGCGGCCAAGCGGGCTGGAATCCTACGTAGAGACGGTACGTGGTAGGTATACACGAACGCGTGTCCCTGCTAATGAGGTACAGATAAAAACCTCATAATAACAACTCGACAGTTTTATTACTTAGTGAATAACTGAATACCCTCTCGAATCCTACCGTGGATATCGTACCTAAGAGGCGACTAATATAATAGGTTAAGGTATAGCTTTTGCCCGCGGCTAAGCTTGCGTTAAATTCGGGGTAACACAGAAGAGATCTTGTTAGCCACAGCTCGCATGCCAATTTATAGCTTTTTTGAAAATTGCGGAATCCTACTATTGTTCCCATCGTCATATTTTGGAAAATTCTAACAAAATCTTTATAAATTGTAGCCTATGTGCTATTCTGATGTATAAGCTACATTACTGTAAAGTTTCATTAAAATCCATTCAGTAGTTTTTGCGTTAAAGAGTAACAAACATCCAAACATCCAAACATACTTACAAAATTCACATTTATAATATTAGTAGAACCTCATATTGCAAAAACTCATTTGAAACGTAAACTAGACAAGGAGTACATGTAATATTTCGTGTGTTCTCTCTGCCCCCTTTGGAAACAAAGGCTTGATATTGAAGATGTGATTGTCTTTACATTCACATCTTCGTTATCGAATAGCGTGAAATTAAAACAGAATTAGATACGATTTGCCTGGTGCTTGCATCTTGATCATTGGACCGAAATAAATAACAACTAACTGCCCAGCGAACTTCAACCTACATTGGATTTTTTTTTAATTATTTTTAGCTTTTACCCATCTCGAACTGAGAACCTTCTTTTTTGAAGTCGGTTAAAAATCCGAATCACATAGGCCCGGCGACGAGAAGGCGAGTAACTATCGAATTCAAACTAGATGCATAGCTGTGGGGAAATTCTACTTAGTTTTGTCGTGTTTGATATCTATCGCATATTTTTGCCCAGTGTGGGATGGACTTCATTATTAGTATTATTAGTCTTACAATTCTTAATTGACGAGTTATAGAGCGAGTTATGCTTGAATTTTCTCTACGGGATCGAAAAAGTTATGATGAGATAAAAAAATACATAGGTACGTAAAAAAACGAGGATCGCCAACATAGTGAACCGAATTGGCATTGGAAAAACCATATAATGCAGGTAACAAATGACTGTTGGAGCCAAACGGATTTAGATTAAAGACAGGGAATCGACAAGCGTAGCCTAGGACGCCCACCGACTTGGTTAAAAGCGTAGACACACGGTGCATGTCGGCTGTGCTGCACAGTCTATGAAGAGGCTAATAATGGTGCTATTAAAATTGTTATGCATACTGTACTGTAACTGATTCCCGTCTTCTGCTAGTGATATAGAAATTCAGGTGAGATAGGTTGAAAGGTGAGTATTACTCACCATATTGTATATTCTTATAGTTAATAATTTAAAGTAATAACAATGGAACATATTTTAAGCGAATAAAATCTTTGTATTTTTCGTCAAATTGCTTAGTAAGTGCAATTTAGCTCCATTTCAATTTAACAGTAACACCTTAAGTGATAACCTCCTTGAGTAACACAAAAGTAGCGTACTTAGTTTAGTAACAATATTATGACGAAGAGAAAGGGAAATACTAAGAATTGTATGGCGAGGGGGGAGGCAGTGACGTCAGGGGCGGATGCGGCTCCAACACGACCTATTTCGCTCCACTTCGGGGAATTCGGAGCCGTGTCCTGGATATTCGGATGTTTAGCCTCGTTCAGCCGTTCCTTTCCGCCGGCCCGACAGGAGAGATCGATATGGCTTAGAAAACGACATTGGGATAGTCAGCGGGGCACGCGACACTTTAATATAGCGGTTAAAGCATCTGTTTTTCGCGTTTTTCCTTAAAGATCGCTCCTAGAGACGGTTTGTTTTCTTAACTTTATTATTGAAGCTCTATATTTCCATAAGTAATAAGTTGTGTGTTATGTTTTTTAATACTTGTACTTTCAGATTTGCTATTGTGCCATAAACTGGCAATTGAGTTTCCAAGTGGAGGAGCAGGTTTGATGACAAAACGGAGATGAATCTCATTAATTGTGCCTTAAAAGAAGCTTTATAAAAGTTTGCACATTTAAAGTAACAATGTTTGTAAAATGAACAATAGAAATTAATCGATGCAACAGGCTTACGGTTAAAGAAGGATGTAAGCGTTTTTGGCAAAAGCCTCTGAGCACTTCGCTACGCTCGTAGCTGCGTCGCGGCGTAGCACTTCGTAGACGGCTACACGGCTACGTAACGTCAAAAGTCCAATTTTATTAGCTTCGTCACGCCTTTATTCAAGATATTTAATTATGTATTTAATTTATGTACGTCACTGTAGAGAAAATATTAAAGTAAAATAGTAAAGGCTTGTTTTAGTTTATACTACTACAATAAAATGTTAAGCAAAATAAAATAAATGTCGACCTAATCTCGGTATAAAAAACGTGAGTAGTTCCGTTATTTCACTACAAAATAAATGGTATGGATTCAAAAGTACATACATACATACAAGTAAAAGTTTCAAAGTAGTTTCAACGTGTACCTATTTTTCTAAGTAGGGGAAAGTAGTACGAGTTGATCCCGTTAAGCCGGAATCTATGTAAAATACGTTTCTTTTCATATTAAAACAACAATAAAGGCATTTATTACTAGTATATTTATCTATTCAACTTTCCTAATACTCAAAACCAGAAATTAATTGATGTTTCATCAAAATATCACCTTTTTTAAAAAACCTTACAAAGTAATCATCTTGTACACACCTATGGGTAAGATGATCCTACAAGTAGAGGTAAGATGATCCCTATGATCATCTTACCCCCATTCCGAGTTAACAAATATATTTATGGAGAAAAGGTTATAAAAACAAATATACCCAATATTTAAACATAATATTCTTTATTTAAAATATTGTTACATCTTACTTATAATGTTAAGTAAGAACAAAATCAACAGTCTAATGACTTGAAAGGTCACAAATCTTAAAAACCAAAATAAAACAGTCTTCTTTAGTTATTAATTTGTATCAGATACATTAATCGTAATGAGATCAATCAAAACAGTAGCATAAAATAACATTTAGTGTCGAATAACTAACTTAAATTATCTCTCCTTATAATCTCCTTATAATCTCCAGGGATCATCTCGTCCATATAGAAAGGAATCATCTTGACCCAAGTCCCACTTTTTTCTTCAATGTTCGTTACCATAACCTACAAGCACGTGGCTATTTTCATATGGCTCAAATACTAAAATTAAGAATAATAGAAAGCCACAAACATGAAAGTAATGACATTTAACATTGTTTGAATAAAAGTGATATAAGCTCAAAGTCATGCCTACCTTAAATCAGCCGTACACAATTTTTAATTTTTCTAGTCAATATCGACGTATCGCTCACGCCGCCATTGCGATTTGACTGAGGCGCGGGGGTTCCCCGACCTTTGTTTTGACAGTGAAATAGACTAGATGGCGTTAGTGGTTTCAGTGCAATTGCAAATAATCATCTTACCCCAAGGGATCAACTCGTACTACTTTCCCCTAATGGAACTAAATCGATTGATGTGAATAAAAGTCCATTGATATATTTTTTATTTTAAGTACATATTAATATGAATGATTGTAGTTTATCTAGAAATACTATTATGTTAATTAATTAAAATAACGTTAAATATAAGCATTTCAGTTTATATATTCCTGCTTCGCAAACCCACCTCAAGGTGTCCCAATGCGCTGCTTGGGATATTTCCGTCGATACGAAGTAGGTCACACACGGCCTTAATTGCAGCTAGTTAAGCTAAGAGTATCTCATCAACCATCTAGCCACACTCTAGCTGACAGCCTCTGACCTTCCGCCGATAAGTGAAATCGCTTCGCTGCCGCAATCAGATAGCGTGGAGCGACAGGGTTGCAACGTTACGGCAGCTAGATCGCCGCGGACGCAGTGTCATGCAATTAATACATAATTAAAGCACGCATTTTAGTTTTAAAAGGTGTCGACCAGGTCATTTTTAAACCTATAAAAGAAACTCGGTTTCATTTAAAAAATAATAATCAAGATTGCACGATCAAGATTGGAACGGTGACGTATCGGAGACGTATCGGTGGCGTTAGCAATATGGCACCTCTCGATTTAGGGCGGTGGCGATCTAGTGTAGGCCACTCCATACTCAATACAAATCTTTATATCAAGCTATCCTTAGCTGATTGCGTTCACTGACTTTCATGGTTTGGCAAGACAAATGGCTACATGCCTAAAATCCTATGCAAGCCAGTGCACGTGCGCCCACTGGTAATGAAACGATCAGCCGCAAGCCGATGTTACTTTACTTTGTTGGCCGATGGTACTTTAGTACTTAAGGTCCGTTTAATACAAACATTGAGCGTGTCAAAATAAATAGTGTGATAAATGTAAATGCGTTATATAGGGGAAGGCGGGGTTCAAAGTGTCGCGGGTAGGTAGTGCCGATGAGATTTGCTCAGCGAAGAAAAGACATAAGTAGATTCTGTTGTTACGTCTAGAAATGCTTTACCAACGCGGACAACCTGCAGCCATTTTAGTTGCAGCAGCGCCACGGTTTGAGTAGTTTACAGCCACGTGCCCTTCCGATGTCAAAGAAGTAAATATTTTCGTGTTCATACTTTTTGGTCTAATACTTATGTTTTTAAACTATCGTTTTGAATGTTTTTGTTAAAGTGTGCACAATTTATTGCAGAATTGTAAGGTCAATGTAATATAACACTGCATTCAATACTTTTTTTTTTAATTTATTAGAAGGTGACTATGTTGCTAACGGGGTAAAAAGTGCCTGAAATTGGGGGCTAATTGTGCCGCGGCACAATCAACCCCGTATGAGACACAACTATTATAGTTATGGAATAGTAAGTATTGAGTAACGTTGTTATATTATTTTGTTTGGTGGATTAAGATGACATGTAATAATAATTTTATTACGAATAAATGAGTATGAATATGAGTATAATCCGAGAATTTGCAGAGCAAACCTTCCAAATTATCGCTCGCAATAACAACTTTTAAAGCGACACAGAGTAAGATACTCGCCTTACAGCCTGCTATGATGATCCTCAACCAGGAACATCTAAAGATCCCATTTTCTCGCCAGCAAAATATTAGACCGCTGCCCAAAACTCTACCTCGAGTGGTAACAGGAAATAAGCTAAGGATCAGGCAGGCGAAAGGTAAAGAAAAACAATTTCAGACTAAAGAAGGAAATGGCACGAAAAATTCTGCAGAAAGAAGAGTTTTCTAAAAAGAAAATGAAGACGAAGAAGATTATTTTTGCATTATTTTGACGTGACTCTTATGCTAGCTCGGAATCAGCAGCGCAGTGGAGCCAAAGTAGTGTATGCAGGAACTGGGCGCACTATAAATGCATCCTTGGTGAGAAATGTCTCTCATATATTTGCTTAAAAAGCATTTCCGGTTACTTTGACTCAAGAAAGTAATTCAAAATTACCTACATATAAATTAAAATAATACATTATTACGACTGATGAATATAAAGAAGTAATAATTTACTTTTTGTTTACTAAATACAACTGTCCTAGTTGATTATAAAGTACAACTGTAAAATGCATGTTTAAGCTAATGTTAGTTACACATTGTTAACGTTTGATAAATAAATACATTTTATTTGGAAAATAAAGGCATATTGTTGATTTAAAATCCATCTAAATCGATTATACTTGCTGTAAATATACATGGCACAACTTGCCTCACCATCGGCACAACACGCCCCCTAACGGGGTAAATTGTGCCCCTCTGAATTTTTGTATAAAATGGCTTATAAAATATTTTGTGCTAGTTATACCCTAAAACAGAATATAGTTACAGAAACTACATTAAATTTAGTAACAGATAACCTGCAGAAAATTAGTCTAACACTCACACTCTACGTAATATCTTAATTTTTCTTAAAATCGGCACGTTTAACCCCGCCCTCCCCTACACTGTACCTAAATATAAAGAAATAACATTTTGTCTGCAACGGCGTGTGTCTGCCACGCTCATTGTCTGTAGATATAAACTAACGGAGCTTCAGTCGCCTCGACAAACTGGGCATTCAAAAATCAAAGAGTTACAAACAGGTGTTCAGGCTCGGTGTGAACACAGAGTTCTGTTTCCATTAGTGATATTAATTAGAAAAAAATGCATTTATCTTTTTTTTTAATTTGTAAACCACTTCAGCTTATGTGTTTATAAAATCCGAGTCGAGTTTGATTATACTGAAAATTAAACTCCTTCCATTTCACATCGACGTGAGTTCATTATACTAAATAACAATTGTTCTAAACACATATCAAAGCGACTGCCTAAATATGTACGAATTAATCACACAGTCCGCGATTCGCTCTCCGCTCCCGCAGCACCCTTTCGCGGCCAAACTTTTTGAACAATGGAACTGAACAAACTCCGATAACGATTTGGTAACTTTTAACAAGCGTAATCAAATCGCATGCGATTTATCGATTCACGAAGTTTCTAGGCAAGTGCCTAGTTCTGTTAAAATTTAATTTAGTGCGCAAGATGCCTTTATAATAGTGTCACTATCTAAAGTAGAAATGTTAGAAAAACCCAATCGGATATTGACGAGCCCTTCCCTAGATTTCTTTAGAATTCGTTAGTTGCGTAACGTGTAACAACCAAAAACTCGACGCTGTAAGGTAAATACATCTATTCTGTATTTACCTACTAACAATTATCCAATCCAGCGTACATATTTTGCTACCCGTAGAATACTAGAGACAGTATAGGATTTAATCTTTATTTCAGAGATCAGAAGTTGAAACGGCGCGATGAGCGATATAAGGCGTCGGGGTTGGGTGCCGCGGGCCGGGAGCCCGGCGGGCTGCCAGCCGGCGGGGCGCCGCCCCCGGCGCGGATGATACAGCAGTGCGACGCTGCGCCGCCGGCCGCCCAGTCGCCGAGGCGCCATCTCGCATCTATTAGGGACAACCTTGCCTTTTCTAGGTCAACTCGGAACGGACGGATGCGTATTATGCTTAATTTGCGAACGCTGTGTTGGCGGATACTGCAAGATCGACGAATACCTACTCGAATTGATGCGCCCCTATTGTTAGAGTCAAAAAGTGATTCTGGTACCTAGTACCTATCTGGGGGCACGGCCGTGCCCCCACCAAGTCGAGCAAAAAAGCGTCACGGCCGTACCATCCTTTTCTCGAAGCAATTCAGACCATTTTCGACCTATAAATAACTAGAACTAATAGAATTTCTGACATACTTAATTGAAATTTGACACGCACTAGTAACAAATAGGCAGGTATAGATTGTTGTAGTTATCAGAGCAGAGGAGTTTGAGCCATGGCGAAAGTTCCTACCCTAACCGTTGTCAAATGTTTATAAAACAAAAGAAAAACAAAAAGTTAAATGCAACTCATTTTAAGAAATCGCTTAACCAAATTGCAGATATTCGATTGAAAATATTTTTCATCACCGTTGTAAAGTTATTTGTAATTACCGCATAGGTAACGTTTTACTAGAATTCATGAATTAGCCAGGATAGAAATATTGAATGATAATCTCGGTAAAAATTATAAAAACTCATAAAACATAAAATAAACAAAACGCGCTGAAAGATCTGAATGACACGAGTATATAAGTACAATCCTAAAGCGAATTCTATAAAATATGAAAGTATTTGCAGCGGTGAGTCTATGTATGAAATAATATTTTATGAATGTCGCATGATGAACACAGCGGAGACGAACGACTAGAACCTTTGTTTTCGCTGTTGAATTAAGTATGACGCAGCCTGCTTTGGTCTCGGGACCAACCTGCAAGAACCGGTGTGAGCTAATTTTAAACTTGGGCAGTGTATTTTGATGTTCTGCCTGTCCTTGAAATTCGTTACAATATTATGCTCCAATCTCGGGCTGTTGTCAAGCTGGTAAGTCCATGTACAGCAAAACCAAGCCTGGGAAATTTATGTTTGTGTAGTAAGTACCTACGAGGGTCAAACTGAAAGTTTCGGGAATAGAAAAAAATATCCAGTTAAAATGATCAAAAGTAATTTTATTGCTTTTGAAAGTATTCTCCCTTATATTAAATGTACTTTTACATACGTTCAAACCAGTTTTTGAAGCACTCATTGAACGCTGAAGGTGGGGTCGACAAAATGGCCGTTTTGTACGCCTCCACGGCATCTTCTGGCGCCTGAAACTGCTTACCACGTAACTTATCTTTGATTTTGGGGAATGTGAAAGAGTCATTGGGGCTTAAGTCAGGGCTGTATGGAGGATGGTTCAGTAATTCGAATTTTTCACCGTCTAGATAGTCCTTTGTTAACCGAGCCGTATGGGAGCTGACATTGTCATGGTGAAGGATGATGCGACGATTGAGGTTTTTTTTTCTCAGTTCACCAAACACACTCGGCAAACAAATGGTTGCATACCAATCGGCATTGACTGTTCTACGGTCATCAAGAGGAATTGTAGCCACGTGACCCGATTTGGAGACAAAACTAGCCACCATCTTTTTGGCCGTGCTGCGAGAGCGAACCACTTTTGTCGGCTTAATCTCGCCTTCATAGGCCCATACTCGAAATTGGTTTTTAGTTTCAGCCTCATAGGCGTATATCCATGACTCATTATCCAATACAATACTAAAAACTGCATTTGAGCTTCCTCTGTTGATTTTATTTAAAGTTTCGGGGCACTAATCGACACAAGTCGTTTTCGGTTCGTCGAACAACTGATGAGGTATCCACCGGGAAAACAATTTTTGCACGCCTAACTCTTGCTGTAGAATAATTTGTATTTGACTCATTCCAATGCCCAGAGACTCCTGAATTTCCCGATATGTCACATGTCGGTCTTCCGTAATCAGTTGACGCACAACATTGATGTTTTCTTGGGTGACTGCCGATTTTGGTCGACCTTGACGCACATTGTCCATGAGGGAAACACGGCCACGTTGAAATTCCGAAAACCACCTGTATATTGTGGTCATCGAAGGGACTTCATTATTAAAAGCAGCAATCATCCGGTCTCCACATTATTTTTGTGTTAATCCACTTTTAAAGTCGTAGTAAATCATAGCTCTTAAATTTTCACGTGACAATTCCATGTTGGGCACGACTCATCAAGTTCAAAAAACAATTGAAACCGAACCATTGTTTTTTTTTTCTAAGTGGCCAGTGTTTTAAGATAAGGAAACTTTGACGATTGTAAAAAGGTATATTACGTGATAAAAAATGTTATTTAAATATTAGTTTCCCGAAACTTTCAGTGCAGCCCTCGTATTAGGATTAAACCTCATTGGTGCTTCAAAAATTGTATAGTGCCGAATTATAAGATAAGAAGCAGCTGTCGAGTAATTTCACAATTTTCTAGTAACATGATGAACAATATTAACTTATTATCCTACCCCTGTGGGAAAGAGGCGTGACGATATGTATGTATGTAATGTATGTACAATGTCGTATATGTAATCGTCCTTCTACCGTAAAATGGGAAGAGTATCTAGAGATTATACAGAAGCGGGGTTCTAATGACGTACAATAACTCGGGCCCAATTTTGTATAATAACAATGTGTGAAAAGCTGAGTTTAAATCAGTATTGTGAATAGGAATCGCCAGGGTAGTTGAGAGTAGACAAAGGGCTAAGGGAGGTCGATGTGCTATTGCTACCTAAATAACATATTCTTATTACAAATGAAACAATTGATTTAGTTTGGATTTATAATCTAGAACTGCCAATACCTACCACAATTTACCTAATCCCATTATATCCTATTCCATCCGATTATGAGGCAGGGTGAGAAAATATCGAAAAAATGGTAAAATCGTTCATTAAAGTGTGTTTGTCTTTGTAATTTGGCCTTTTTAGGATAGGATTTTTTTTTTATATAGTTTAAGGAAGTTTCTAAGAAATGTAAATATTGATATTGCCTTTTAGCACAGTTATCATTATCACATACTTAGTCAAAGCAGAATTGGAATTTTGATGTTGCAGCTTACTAACGCCACCTAGCGAACGCTCTGTGAAAACATCTACAACCTTCATACAATGTCAGAAGTTGCGCCACTTGGCGATAGGTGGCGCTAGTACATTCAGATGATGCTTCTTATTTCATTCGTTTCGCTACTTACCGCTAGATGTCACAAATACTACATTATTAAAATATAACACTAACAACTCCCGGCCGCCGCTGCGCCGCGTTAATCTGTCTAAACTCCATAAGCTCTAAAACTACGGAATAGATTTTGATGCAATTTTTATGTAATTTATTAGGTTTTCTTTTTCATTAACGCTAATCGGAAAAAATCAAGAAAAAAAGCTTGCAGTCAAAACATATACAGTGGTGGACAGATAATTAGAAACACTCCATACAATCACGAAAATATTAACATGAACTAGCGGTAATAGCAAAAGAAACGCAAATAATTCATACTTAATTATGCAGCGACGTAGCCACAACATTAGAATATGCGTACAATGAAAAAAAAATACATCTGAATTTTATAATTTTAGTGTAAAATGAGTTTATTTATTGTTAACTTGAATTTCCGATACTGGCTGTTTGGACACATAATTAGAAACAGGGTCACAAACATACTTTTTTCTTTTGAATAATTAAAAAAAAACATCTTATTACTCTTTTGGCAGCAATTAACATCAACTTCAGTTGCAACTGCAGTAAATAATGTTCAAAATGAGAATAAAATAAAAGTTATGAGGCGTCAACTCGCTGAGTAATTGTAAATCCGCGTTTGGACCGCAGGGGACATCCAAAAGAATCGTCAATCACTTAGGATGCACCATAAGAAGGTATTTCATACCATCAACCATTGGAAAAGACTTGGAACTACTGAAAACCAAATTAGAAAGGCACGCCCAAAGAAAACATCGCCCAGAGAAGATTCGCTTATCGTACGGTAAGCGAATCTTCTCTTGAACAAGACCCGTTTATAGACTCCAATGAAATTATAAATGAGGTTTACACATGACATGACTCCAAAAACGTGAAGTGTAGACTAGTGCCCAGTCAGTTAGATGAAGCGAAACTGTTTGAGGGGGTTTCCCGAAAGGTACCGTACCTACAGAACAACATAGAAATGAGATAATTAATTGCGAAAAAATACAGCAAGTGGACAATATAGGAATACTCAGATAAAAAGTTTTATTTTCAGATGAAACTAAAAATAATATGGTGAATTCTGACGGAAAACGATACATTAAACGTCTACCAAACCATTGTTTCAATAATAAATACACAAAAGTATGGTTAAGCATGGTGGTGGAAATATTTTGATTTTAGTTTCATCTGAAAGTAAAACTTTTTGTCTATTCCTGGACTGTCAACTTGCTGTATTTTTTCGCAAATAATTATCTCATCTCTCTTTACTGTTCTGTAGAACCGGTACCTTTCGGGAAACCCCTCTAAACAGTTTCACTTCAAATAACCGACTGGCTACTAGTCTTCACTTCACGTTTCTGGGGTCATATGACGTGAAAACCTCATTTCTAATTTCATTGGAGTCTATGAACGGGTCTTGTTTAGCAAATAAGTGAATCTTCTCTGGGCGATTTTTTCCTTGCGTATGTCTTTCTAATTTAGTTTTCAATACTTCCATGTATTTTGCAATGGATCTGATAGCATTCAAAGTGGTCGACGACTCTTTTCTATGTCCTCTTTCGGTCCAAACACGGACTTACATTTACTTAGCAAGTTGACACCTTATAACTTTTATTTTTCTCCATTTTGAACACAATTTACTATTCACCAAACTAAAGGTGGTGTGTAATTGCCACCACAAGTGTAATAAAAAGGTTATTTTTAATTTTACAAAAGAAAAAAGTATGTTAGTGACCCTGTTTCTAATTATGTGTCCAAACGGCCAGTAACGGAAATTCTAGTTACCAATGTATAAACTAACTATACAGCAAAATTATAAAATTCTGTTGTCTTTTTTTTCGTTGTATACATATTTTAATGTTGTGGCTACATTACTGCATAATTAATTATGCCTTATTTATGTTTCTTTTAATACTACCGCTAGTTCATGTTGGTTGTTTACGTGATTGTATGGAGTGTTTCTAATTATCTGTCCACCACTGTAGGTACAATATTGATAATTTTTCGTCTTTTACAAATCTAGAATAAATTATTTAATTATGCTACATTACTTTAACAAGGAGTATCCCTTGTGATATTGGCACATTACTGAATTTCCTACATTACGTACTAACTAGCAAAACGTAGCTAGGTAAAAGTACTTGTAGTAAATTCCTATGTACAACAAACATACCTAGTATTTAGGTACATCAATTAATAAAAACTAAAACAATAACAGACAACAGTTTCCGCTTCGACTATTTCTTGTCTAACTTAATCATTAGACTACTTAGGTATATTAGCTCAATAATTTCATGATAATTTAAAATTATGGCACAGTTAAAATTAGCACTAGAAAAAACAGCCTTTGGTTCTCATAGTGGTGCGACTGACTCTCGCCTTGCACCCGACACAACTCTGCGGCATAATTAGGTAGGTACGAGTATAACGCATAACTCTAACCTACCTATACTTTAGACCGATAGGTACTTAAAAGATGGTAAACAATCTTGACATGTCTTTTTATTGAAATACACAGTCTAAAAATGAAAATCGTTACACTATACAATTCAATTATGAAAGTAAATGATATTTTCATACCTAAATTGTAAAATGTAAAGATTTTGATTTATAAAGTGTATGTAAAAAAACACGTCAAGATTGTTTACCATCTTTTAAGTACCTATCGGTCTATAGTATAGCCACCTGCCTAATACCTAGGTAGATTAATAAAAACATTGCTTAGGTCAAATCCTTACCTGAGTCAGTACCAACACAAAGTTTTAACAAAATTGTTATGTACTAACTTGAGCAATCTTAATTTGATTTTTATAGAAATATCCGAACTTGATAGGCGTTCATCCTACGACAAAACGTCGGCTTCAAACTCATCAAAGCTTTTCCATTTTAAAACTCACTTTAGATTGAGTACTTAAGATTGAGAAGCTTAATAAGAATAAGACAAATCCGATGACCTACCGATTTTTTCTTTGAAAGTGAGAGCAAAGACCTCCAGGTAGCTCCCCAGGTACTACCTAGTTAAGGACAAAATACGTTTTAAGAACGTTAAATAATGAATACCTATTTATTGAACGTAGACGTAGACTGAATTCAAGAACTTAGATGTAGGCACGTGGCGTGACGAGACTGCGTATAATACTTTCATATCACAGCTATTTGCCCAAACAGAAATCATAGCGGGATAAGGAACACGGCAACAATTCAGAGCTCGCTCTTTTCGCTTCCTAAGCTCCGGCGCACGACGTCATTACGTTTGCGCTCGGCTCTGCGTTAATTGAATCTTTATTTGAGGAATAGCTGTTGTTTGACGCAAGAAATCTGACGACGTGACGCCGCCTACATCGCTGGGATCAACCCAATAAGCACAAATCAACTCGCGATAATTGTTATTAAGCATACTGCGCTGATAAGAGATTTATTATATGATCCGCAAACAATGCTAATTGCCGATCTGTGCGCGTCTGGATAAGGGTGATATTGAGATAGCTTCTATTACACTAAGCAAGAGGAATGTTTAACGATGATCCGAAATTAAAGCAATCACGCCTACGTATCGGACTTTTCGAGACAATATTGTTACGTAACAAAGACCTTGATGTAAAAACGGATTATTCATGAGATATTACAATGGACGTGACTAGGTAAGCATGTTTTTACTAAGTCCAATCTTTAAAGTGAAGAAGAAAAAAAACAATAGGTAAGGATTTACACAACAGTAGAAGTACTTAAAGACGAATATTATATGTAGGTATCTAAGTAAAACAAAGTTATACAAATATCTCACACCTGTTTTCCCCGAAATTTCCATAGTTAAAGTATGACCATTTCACGTTTTAAACGTTTTAAAACACGAAAACGCATTACAGCACTATCGCTGCCATCTTTTGCGGAAAGGTAACTTGAATAGAAAATAATTAAGAGAAGACACCAATCAGCCCCTCCCCTTGACCTTGGCTGAAGCCACATGTGCCCGGGCAGGCGCGAGACCGCGGCAGCGGCGCGCCGGCTCCTGGGCGGCTGCCGGCAGCGCTGCGCCCACCAACAAATTGCCTTTCACGAACGCCTACTATTGTTACCAACAATGAAGTGTGCTAACAATATTTGAAAGGGTTGCTTTCATAGATGTTCAACTCGACGGCACACTCGCAGTCGAATTTAGGCGAATGTCGATTTGTAGATGCGAGCGAGGTGTCTGTCTTATGTTAACGTAAAGTAAAAGCTTAATAATCGAAAATAAAGCAAGGAGGCGTAGCGCATGTCGACTCGTATGTGTCACCGGAAGATAACAAAATCCGGAAGTTTATAAATTTCTTTAAAAAACTTCCGTAAGATTCTAAACGAGAAACAAATTGTGATATTTTATGTCCACATTTTCGTAAAATTATCAAATCCGAATTTTAGGTTGGGTTAGATTAGGTATGTTACTTTAGTTCAGATTGGATCATGTTTTGTTGGATTAGATTAGGTTAGGTTAGGTTAGGTAAAATGTTGCGAAAATGTGGGCTAAAACATTTTTTTGTCTCTCATTTGGAATCTTACGAAAGTTTATAAAGGGCGTGCCAGGATAAGCTATATCGAGTTTGGGCTTGTAATTTTTATGGATGGTGTGGCTTTACATTAGTAACCAATGTGAAAAATTTCAGCACCCTAAAATTCATACTTTATCATTTTTCTTTAATAGTTTTGTTTCAGTGAACCGATTTTTGCATGCTTCACACATGTGTATAGTACATTTAGTAAAGATGATTAAATGCCCATTATTATATTTTCATTACGTCATACTACTAAACTCAAATAAAAATGATGTTTCGTTTTTTTTTAAATGAAAACTATGAAGTTTAGGGTGCTGAAATTTTGCACATTAATTACTAATGTAAAGCCACATCATCCATAAAAATTACAAGCCCAAACTCGATGGGGGCAGATTCACTTAGCTTATCCTGGCACGCCCTTTCCTATTTATAAACTTACGGAATGTGTTATTTTCCGGTGACATTATGCACTCTATCAAACTATCTATACTATTAAACTTCTTATCGGTATAGCACTATAATTCTGTACAAGATTACCTACAGTAATCAAATCACCATATGTGTAGTGATTAACATATTTTTGAGCCTATTTTTAGTTTTAATTATTTACACTTCGACGATCCTTTTGTGAATTCCTTTTTTATCACATCATTTTCGTACTCATTTTATTCATTTTTTATTATTATTAATTATTATTATTTTATAACGTGTATATGACTAGAATATTTTTCACACTTTTGTGATATCTTATTTTGACCTTTGTATTTAAATCTTCATTTTCTTTTTATTTATTGTTTAGTTCTACCATTGTTGTTAGTAATTTGTGCCTATTTGGATTATTTTTATTTATCAAAAATTTTATTATTTACAATTCGACGATCCTTTGTGAATTACTTGTATCTGACATATAAATTTGATACTTGATTTCCAAAATGAAATAAATGAATCTAATCTAATCTATTTTATCTATGATACAACATAATGCAAAATATCAATCGATTACAAATATTGATTTTAGTCGGATTAAATATTTAACGATTGGCCTTACTTACGAAGTACCTACTTACTATTTGCGTCCGTCCGCAAATGTCATCGTATTAGCGGCAGCTAGCCGGATCGTTATAGCGAAATCACGACAAGGTTAACGGTGGGTACTGTTATGTGGCATAGAGATATAGACTTTATATACTTTATCTATAGATCTGATATGCATATTCTTATGTTAGTGTCCGTGACTACATAAGAGACAGATAATGGAACGAAAGTAGAAAAAGTTCTCATTGTTTCAACAGTAAGTGATTTACCTCTATGGATATTATTTTGACTTTTCAACTATTTCCATAATTATTAAAATATAATGAAAAAGAAAATACCGTCTCTTTGTTATTTTAAATAATTTCATTTAAAACAACTACCTTTAGTTTCCATAATCCAACGCAAAACAATTAAGCACTCAATAAATAAGCTTCTGGTTCTGGCGTTTCACCAAATAAAATAAAGTTAATTTTGTAATACTCATATAACCCAATTTCCGCAAGCACAACTAGTAAGTACTTGATGCTTAGCCAGTTTTTAATCGAATTGGGTCACGTACACTTGATCAATACTTCAATTCATGGGAAAGAACCCGCTTCGAGCGCCAATACAATTAGCCAGCATAACACAGCCACAAATATAAATTAAAAATAGGTTTCTAAAATATCAGCTTTAATTAAGCTGTGTCATAGAGATCGCTGAAATGCCAAGTTTAATTGTTCAGTAAAGTAATCAAATAAGCGGGCGCTCCATTTTGAATCTCCTGCGCTGCAAACTCTTTCAGTAATAATGTTAAAATGGAACTAGGCGATAATTAAAAATTAAAATATCTGGTTCAACCTCTCCTCCGGCGTTTGACGATCGCTGTCTATTGCTTTTATAAAGAGAGAGAACTCTTAATTAAATACGAGTTAAAGTGTTAAATATTCGTATCATGAATGATACTGATTTGTTGAAAACAAAACCGAAAGATTAGCCCATCCTAGGAACCAGCCTTCCCAGACGAGAATTGTTGCCTTTGATGGCGCTAGGCGCCAGTAAGAAGCGTTGACGGAATTTCAAGGTTGCAGGAATATATAAAAAACAAAGTGATAACCCTGACCTGCTTCAGTGTTAGCACGGATTATATTTTTACTAGATTCTGGGATACTCTAGAGTATAACTATATAGTAGTAGTAACTATATGTAGACATTTTTTTATGTTAGGTATCCTGTTGATTATTGACAACACTATCAATAAAGATAATAAGCACTTTCCAAAAGGGTCGAGCAACAATGTTTCTTTCATAATTATTGTTAACTAGCTTTCCGCCCGCGGCTTCGCCCGCGTGGAACTCGGTTATATTGCGGTATAAAGAACAACTACTTCTCGTTTCAAACGACACACAGCGCCATCGATCTATCATCTATCGATCGATCATCGATTCATATCGATCTATCATCGATTGATATCGATCTATCAAGCAAACTATATTTTTGTTTTCCCTTGGGAACATCAATTTTTTTCGGGATAAAAAGTACCCTATTATTTAATCCGGACTTCTATCTTTATGTCTGCAAAATTTCAAAGCAATCGGTTCAGTAGTTGCGGCGTGAAAGCGGAACAAACAAACAAACAAACAAACAAACAAACAAACAAACAAACTCACTTTCTGACTTATAATATTAGTAAGGATAAGGAAGTAAGGATTAACTTACATGGTCTTTTACCATTTTTTTCTCATTTTACATAAATTAAAAATGCGTACAAAATTATAATTATACATTACATAATACATTATTAACAGTAAGTAATCAAAGAGGTTGATTGATTCTGTTTCGACACAAAAATATTCTTCGAAACAAAAAAGTTGCAAAGTTATATAACTTTTCCATAGCTTTACGAAAATAACTAAACAAAATATTTGGACACAACAAAATTAAGCCTTTATTAAATTTCTCTGAAGACGTATCAGAAATATTCTGAAGAGTTATTCGGGTTGGGAATCGGTAAAAGGCATGTAGAGTACCGCTAAAAAGTAAGTACCTATGTGATAGGTTAGTAAAAGTGTGTGTAACTCACGCCTCCGTGTTGTCGTCGCGGGACTCGGAGCGCTCGGCGTTGGCCTGGCCGCGGCGGTGGCGCGCGCGCTGGTCGTCGCCCAGCCCGTAGAGCCCTGCGACGGCCGCCATGTCGCTCCCCGCCCGCCCGCGCTCACGTGCCGCGCCCGGCGGCTGCGCGCCCGCGCCGACGCACTGATCCTTCCGGCGACACCGCGCACTTCGTTACCATTGTCCCTTAACGATACGCAACCTACACGATCGCACCTAAAATCCCATCACAGCCGGCGTGCGGACAGTCTTCGTGCTCCCGGGCCAGCTCCGCTGACCGCATGTGGACCTCGACTCACCAGAATTCGACTTGGTCGACTGAATTTATTAAATTAGCTAATTCGTAATATTTGGACGCATTGCTTGGTACAGTACGTAGGTTTATTTTACATCACAATTTCTAATTATTGCATCTTATCATAAGTTTAATTGAGATAGCGACACTATTATTATCTAATGAATTATTGTTGCCATGTTTTTCGATTCCAGTTGACTTTTCATAACGAGATTGTATGCATAGTTCCAGTGTCATTAAACAGGACCAGCAGCATCTGTAGAAGTTGTGTGATTGTTTATTAATCGTTGGAACTCGCAAGAATATATATTTCTGACCCGGTGGTTTTGGCCCGCGGCCGCGGCGCCGCGCGGCGCGCAAGCCTCGCAGTCGTCGACGGGTGGACAAAAGCTCCGATGTGTTCGAAATTACTAAAATAACTTTTATGAACGAGGTGACGCATTGAAACTGACCTTACTCAAGCCAAAGATGGTAAATTAAGCTTATAAAAACTAGTCACATGTCTCTAGGTCGTTATGCCTAAGTTAGGTTTAAATTGTTGAGGAAATATGATACATTTTAGTATGTAGGTTTACATTATAAATGATCAATCCGTGAAAAGTGTGCGAAACTTCTAAAACATGTAAGTAGATACCTAGTTATTAACAAATACGCCTATCACTACCTGGTATAAAATAGATAATTTTAAAGTAGGTATAAGACCTTCATCAGAGATGAAGCCTCGTGCATAAGCAGTTTAATGTTAAAATTAGATTTTCAGGTACTTAATACTTATTTCATGTTTTTATTTTATTAGAACTACCTAACTGGCGTAAATTTCCACATTATGCAAACCGTTGCAGCTGACGCCGAGCTTGATGCTTTAACAAAATGCGGAGTGGAAGCGCGGCGCACCCGCATCCACCCTCATTTGCTGTTTATTTTGTCACGGCACCTCAAGTGCTATTTACTATCGCCCCAATATAATTTCTGTGAGCTCTCATAGTGATATTATAATCATTCAGCATGCGTGTAAAATACGTGGAAATATAATTCAGCATAAAACGCTATTCGTCCAAGTTTTATTCAGAAATTACAATAAGAATACTCGTACCAATTGGCACGGCGAAAATCTCTTTCGAAGTGGTTTGCATACGTCGGGCGACACGAACAGATGCGGAGCTCAGTAAGTCGGCGGGCGAGGCTTTTAAAGTAGCTTCTCATTACACGAGGTACGCGCGCCACTGAATATTACAGATTATTTCGTTCGCAATTGTTTTGTTTGTTTTCTTTTGTTCTGGAGGTCTAAAGATACAGAATGTTTTAGTGGAGCGCTTGTCAGGCGGAAAAACCTACCTACTTACTAAATAGGAGCACGTTTTTTATGCTCTTCATTTAGTCTTTTTGGTTTTTTTTTCAAGTACGCGATAATTAATTATCAGAATCATATTAAAGTAGAACAAAACAAATTGTAATTTGCCTGTAATTTAAACTTTGCAATGTTCATAAGGAATTTTCATTTTCAATTGTTTCAGAGACAGTATAATATATGCCAGTCTTATATAATTAATAATTTTATATATATATAGCGTTCGACAACCTTATGGTGTAACGACATGCACAAGTAAAAAGTTGTAAACAATAAGACGCCGCCCCATGACAGCCCTCGTGGCCTCGCGTACTATCTAGTCGGTTTTCTTTACATTCTTAAGTTTTCTTGTTGGGTTTTAATGGTAAGTAAGTAGCTACTTGAGTTGTTTTGTTAGTAACATGAACCAACCTGGGTCAGGTACGATTCGGAGCAGTTTGATGATTAAATTATCTGAAACCGTCTAAAAAATAACCACCGGATAAAATAATATATTTTTAATTATGGCTTGGGTATTTATTATACGAATGTACGTCTCTCTGATATAAAACAATACAACTAATGTAATGTTAAGTCAGACATATGTACACGTGGGACGCTGTCGCGCGACATATCAAGAGAAGCCGGATAATTACACCTGATATATCTGGCGACGGAGTGCGACTTATGCAAATAGCGATTTAAAATATTGTCAGACATGTTGAGCAAAGTCCAGCAATGTCGCGTCACTTCACCCGACGTCGCTGGCAACGCTTAAGTAAGTAATGTATTTATAGTGGCGACCTTAATGCTGCTAAGTTAACGAATGTGAGTCACATGCCCACTGTTCTAGATCGCACTGACAATGAACAAACTGATAACTTCTCAAAACATTTTCCTTCGGACTTCGGTCCCCATGAATAATATCCACCGGGAGAGATATCTATGTTTCGGAGTCTTTACAAACTACGAGTACATAGAAAAGGGCAGAACATCTGTGTATGACAAAATTGACAGCTAAACTTTGTTTAAAATTCGTTAAGTCTACTTACCTGAAGAAAAAGGAAATACATTAAGTAGTAAAGTAGCGTTTTGATGCAAAAATCCTCATTGTTAAACAATGGCGGAAAAGCTCGCTTATTGTTCACTTGAGCCGAACAAGTTAATAGGTTCAAGGAATTTTAATAGAGAAATATAACCCTGTTAACATGGCTTTGATTATGTGGAGCATGTAATTTACTTAAAGCCGGTGTTCCCAGCTACCGCTAACGTGTAACGCAAGTATGTTATACAAGTGACGAGAAGCTAAAGCTGAGTAATTTACTCGGTAACTTATTGATGACTCTTAGTCTACTACTACACTACCCGCTACTTAAAGTGCCAAGCGAATTAAAGAAAATGTCTTGTTTTATCAGACCCTGTAAACCCGTAAACGTAAACGTAAACGGACCTTTGATGTATTGTATGTATTCGCGCGTACAGAGCACGCTGACAGGCCTCGCGGCGCGCGAGCGGGAGCGGGCGGCGCGGCCGCAACTTTTGACAGCTATTAATTAACCGCTCGCGAGGATCACGTCGCCGGGGAATACAACGGGATTGTTTCCAAATCCCTACCACGTATCACAGTATGTGAGGAGCTTATAAGTACAGGGCGATTATTTGGAGTGCGCCACTCGGTCTTGGAGAACTTTTGCCATAAAATATCAAATATATGATTCTGTAAAAGGGTAAGTAAGTGACTGGGAAATATAAGAATACATTTAAAAAAGTCTGTCTAATCTTTCGGGTGGATACAACACACAATTGTTGTTCTACTCTATGAGAATCCATCATGGAGGCTTTCTTTAGAAGAAGAACAAAAGTAAAATACACTTGAGTAATTTAAATAGTTAGTGACAGGCGTAATTACATTCTAAGAGTCGAATGAATCCTTACAAAAAGTTTTTTTTTGCATTAGGTTAATCATTTTCAGACGTTTGTAAAAAACAGCAAAAAAAATAGAATTCATTAACTTTGGAAGATTAATTGTGAACGAGTAAATATCAGATAGCGGTTTAACTGCATTCGTACAATTTACGACTCGATAAACGGCGTATGTTATTTTAGCATACAAAAAATGTTGTTAAACATTATAAACAACGCGGAAGTGGAAAAGCAATTAATATCAGGGCCTGTGTCGACCGCGGGGCTGCGCCGGAATGAGCAGGCGATTTATGACCCCGCGGCGATAGCCACCGCATGCCGTGCATTGCGTAAGTCACCCGCGCGCCGCGGTGGGGCGCGAGCGGGCCGCGCAACGGACAGGGTTCACGCGCGCGCCGCCAGCTGGCAGCTCGGGCGGGGCGGGCGGGCATGGACAGGGGCGCCATGATGTCAGCGCTCGAGAGGCGAGCGATATTGAAAATTATAAGCAAACAATCACAAGACATTTTGGCGAGGTTGCTATTGTCATGGCGGCTTTGGTCTGACTTGAATACATATTTATATACGTACCTACCTACATGTATTATCTGCGAGGGGAGACTGATATTCGAAACACTTTTTAAGTATTTGACGGTTTGGTTTGCACGCGTATTTGAAAAAGTTTTAGGCTTGTAATTTCGATCTGACAAGTTTACTTTTCCTGTTTGACATCGAAGCAGCGACATTTCGCTTTCAATCCTATGCAATGTTTGCGCTATTTTACTTGAGCACACCTTCCGCATCGGTGGCAAATCGGCAACTTTGACATTGTTGCATTTTAACTACATTCACGGATAATGTGAAAACAGGTTGCATTCAATACAAATTTATATTATATGAAAACCGACCCATTTACATTGACCGTACGTGTATTATTACATACATATTCTCACGCCCATATTCCCATGAGGGGTAGGTAGAGCACATGAATACAAAAATCCAGTGCCACGTTTAGCAAATTCAGGGTAACCAGATAGTTAAACGTGATATTGCGGTGACAGGTTGCTAGCCTATCGCCCACAATACACTAACCCTTTCCCAGAGTCTACTCTTACGACACCCACGGGAAGAAAGGGGGAGGTGCTATTCTAACCCGGCACCACACGGGTATTATTATTGAGTACATAATACTCGGATTGTTATAATGTGGGTCAAATCTGGGATGGTAAATTGACACACTTTCCAATCGAGTGATACTTAGTAATTATATTTGCATAGGGGCGTTGTAGAGAGGTAATTTTTTAAGGTTTCGTAAAATAATGCTTGTCCAAGACAAAATCACTTGTTCCAAAGAATACATTATTACCTCTACATACCTATATAGATTTGATTGAAGTAGCATGTAATAGTAAAAACAAAAGAACAAGTGCGTATCAGACTCGCACAAGAAGGGTTCCGTAAGTCCTAACATATATGCCACAGGAAAGTTTGCAATCGCAAGGGTTTTTTTTACATCGCAAATACAAATTTACGATTTCCAGATGTTTTCCTTTACTTGTGTTACACGACATTTGCGCCAAATTTCATGATTGTAGGTCATAGGGAAGACCTTACCCGTTAGGTTTTGGGTTCCTTATAAAATTTATAGAAAATGCGTCATAACGGCCATATCTTTCGATTACGTAGAGTCTACGCGTCAATCGAGTCCAGTCTTTTATCACTATAATATACTCACTCAGTATAAATTAATATGCGACTGATTCCTCACAAAATGCCTTATAGCAGACGCAGACAGTCACACAATGAAGTGACAATCAAGGGTTCCTTTTTACCTGAAGAGATACGGAACTCTTAAAACATGAAATTAGCTCTAAAAGGTGTCACATACCATGTATATGACAAATATACCTAAAATGTCGTTAAAATAAAGGGATTTCTAAAACTCCTTTTACTATCCAACTTGAAACGAGTTGAGTTGAACTTATTACTAAAATCGCTCGAAGTAGTTCTTTCTTTAACTTAAGAATCATATAGAGAAAAATCATGAAAGTAGAATATAGAAAGATTTCACAGAAGTAGGTAAACATTATTATTGCAAGTTAGTTAAAGTTCTGCACGCATTCAAATTTAAATTATTAGAAGATAATTTTCAGTAAACAGTATAACACAGCGTTTCAAAATGCAGCCATTTAAAATAATAACCAAACTCCATTTTGTCGGGGAGCACCTTGACTGGGCACCCTTTTTCACAAGCTATCAATCAGTTAAAGCCAGATTCATTGTACACGGTTAAGCCGAGATCTTCGCTCGCCGGGGACTGGAAATGTTGGAGGTTTTCTTTTATCTCTCGATGCATAATGCAAGAAAATAGTCAGCAGACTGTGATGCTATTATTTAGGTAATACTTTGACGATTAAGGATAATCAAGAACGTTAGAATTATTACGACGTTATACGAACGTTAGTTATTTAGATTAAATTTCATAATAATCACAAACCGAATATAAATAATGTTTTACAAAGAACTAGCAAGACCATGGTTAGCATCATTTGTGAAAATTACATGGTCACAACTTATTTTACAGGGGAAGGTGTCAAAAGTTAATATAATTAAAGCAACGACCGACTCACAGTGAAAAATAACGAATTACTCACGTTGTGTTTAAAACGACCGACTCTACAGCCTTTTTACATTATTATGTTATATACGTGAGCAATTTCCACACCGCCTATTTGAGTTATGTGGAATATTGCCACTTTATTATCAGATTATAAAGGTTGTAATAAGTGTTTTTTTTTATATTGCGAATCGCGAAACGCGCTTTCATATTGCTATTGGTTGCGATTCATCATAAATCCATTACGAGCGCGAATTGAGTCTCATGTGACGCTAATAAATGTTACGAACGGAATGTGCTGTGGTTTGGAATGTCTCTGCTGGTGCGATCCGCTGCATACTTGCTGGCACATTGAGTGCTTATTGCTCAGCCCGGGTTGAGGTAATCTATTTAATTGCACTTACATAACTAGCATTCCTGTTTTGGAAAAATATTCGGTAAATGATTTTCAAGCGACAGTTTTATTGGTAAAACTTTTTATATGTCTAAATGTCTAATTGAGTACTAAACAGACAGTGATACGGACGGTAGGATAAACAAAAAAAAAGCAAACCATCTTTGCTCCGAAACAAATTGCAAACATTCCTCGCAGATAAGCTGACAGCTTAAGCTAGTACGTATTGTAATATTTAAGCGCCACATCGCTTTCAACGAGTCAGATAATCAACAGGTAAGACAACTGAGGCGTAAACAAGTTAGGCACTTCTTCAACTTCGAAGGCACAATTAATGTAAACTAGTATAATAATATATATTAACAGTCTAGTGGGAAATGTATGTTGTTTACAGAATTTAACAACCATTATTTTGATAAAAGTTATAATCAAACTTATCGCTTAGTATTATTGCGTTTTTAACTCTGGTGACCTAATAGACAATATCCGCGAACTGTTTCTTCTATGAACATTAGCCTGTTTGAAATAAACTCCGTTATTATAAGAGGACGAGGCTGGAAACAATTGGATGAATGGGAGAGTGATGGACGCAACATAAATTCTCCTATATACAATACTAGCTTTTGCCCGCGGCTTCGCTCGCATTAAGTTCGGAATGACACAGAAGAGATCTCGGAATTTTTTGAATACGCTGCTGTAGACAATATGTAATATGACATTCAATTTGAGAATGGGATGAAAAGATTCTAGACATTATGCTACTAACACCCCTCATTTTAGAGAAGTGATGGATTATAAAAAGACAAAAAGTAGCCTATGGCACTCACTCTCCATCCCTTCGATTATTTCCATCTTACCTGCATGCCAAATTTCAAGCGTCTATCTTAAGAGGTTTAGATTTTTCATACAACGGGACTTTCCCGCTAATTCCCGTTCCCGTAGGAATTTCGCAATATCCCGTTGCAACTAAGCTTAAAGTTTACTAAGGTACCTGCATGCCA
>BHDV01063466.1:0-13974 GCA_005406045.1 Adoxophyes honmai
CGAGTATTTTACTTGTTTCCATAATTAACGATACGGTCCTTACATGCCTGATGTATGTATGTATATTTTACTTTGTAATAGTATGTAACTATACCAACCATTTTATCAACTCAACTCAATTTTATCGCATAATACAGACATAAATAGAAAAAGTAGGTAACGTCTTTTGTGATATTTACAAACATACGAAAGCGTTTGTTGTGATAACCTTTCCCAACTATAACGTTTTATGCAAATAAGTACCGTAAAAGACCTTCGTTTGATCTACCAACTGAAAGCGAATTAGGTACATTTTTATTCGAACAGAATTACCAACTGAAAAGGCATTATTACAGTTTTCCGAGAAACCTCGTCTGGGATAATAAACCAGATTAAGTGAACAACCTTACCATTACGATTCTTGGAAAGTATCGTCTATTAATAAATTATATATGCAACAGTAATTTTATCTGCCCGTGTGGTCTAGAATAACACCTTTCCATTTCTTCCGTGGGTGTCGTAAGAGGCGACTAAGGAAATAGGTTTAGGTATGCTGTAGGCAGGCTAGCAACCTGTCACTCTATTATACTACCACTTCCATCTGGGTGCAGACCTGACGTTAAGCTAGAAGCGAAGCGTGAAATAGTACTAATCATGGTTTTGTCTATGTCACGTTTCGTGTGCTCTGCCTACCCCTTTTGGGGACATAGGCGTGAGTGTATGTTTGTATTATGTAATTTTGTCTGTCTGTTTGTGTGTCAGTTACCTTTTTACACTTTTAACAGCTGAACTAAACGCGATGCGACAATTTGTCGTTGTCGTTCTTGCCAGTGGTTTTATTCTCTTACGTAACTAATGAACTTGTCGACTCGCTCGATGCCAAACTGTCAAATTTTACATGCAAATATGACAGCTAAATTTGACACTTCAACGTAAAACTTGTCGACGTGTTGTTTGTCATGTTAAAGAATACTGTCACCGCATTCGGTTAAGGCAAAAGCACCAAATGCTCGACGCCTCAACGCCCAATAGAAGACCCCCATCTGTAACCTGTCTTACTATGACATAAGGTTGCAAGTGCCAAATATTGGGTCAGTGCCGAGCATAGGGACGTTTACCTTAGTTGGCAAATAGTGTTTAAGTTATGTCTGTGCGTTGACCGCACTTAGAAAGATACATTGTTTAATTACGAAGACTAAATTAAACTAGCGTGTCCTACTTGTAGGGTGTAGAGTGGACCTTAATAAAGTCTCCTAACCTTGCTCCAGTGTAATTTACTAGACAGTTCAGGATTGACAGTTCAGGGTATTGACATTATCAGAAAGATTGCTTTTGTGTGGTGCCGGGTTAGAATAGCACTACCCCCTTTCTTCCCGTGGGTGTCGTAAGAGTCGACTCTGGGAAAGGGTTAGTGTATTGTGGGCGATGGGCTAGCAACCTGTCACTGCAATATCACGTTTGACCATCTGGTTACCCTGCTGAAATTGCTAAACGTGGCACTGGATTTTCGAATTCACGTGCTCTGCCTACCCCTCTTGGGAATACAGGCGTGAGTATATGTATGTATGTATGTATTGCTTTTGTGTCGTAACTAAAATCGTGAACATGAAACTGTCGTGAAATTCACGTCTGTAGCCCTTCGACGGCCGGATAGCCCTGTGGTTAGATAATCTGACTGTGAGCTTAAGGTCCTGGGTTCGATCCCGGTCGGGGCAGATGTTTGTATAATGAATACGAATGTTTGTTTTCGTTTCTTGGATGTTTATCAATATAAAAGTAAGTTTGTCCGTTAGTACCCATAACACAGGCATTAAATTGCCTAATTTGGGACTAGGTGATTGGGGTTAGTATTGTCCAGTGATATTTATTTTATTTTTATTTATTTTATCTAAGAGGCGCAGCGGCTGCTGTCAAATGCGTATTGCGTTCTGTTTCCGTATACATACCTGTATTCCCAAATAGGACAGGCAGAGCACATGAAACGCTACATAGACAAAACTATGACTATTGCACGCTTCGTGTTCGTGACTACTTCTTACATCTTAGGCTGTTACCTTTAGTCTGCCGGGTAGCAATCTATTACTATTATACCTTTTTTTTTGACGGTGGGAAAATGCTTTGCGCATACCGCCACGTCTCGGGGACGACGTGACGGTTATGTGGGGCTCTCCTCGCGGGGGAGGCATACCCACTAAAAACCCACCGGTGGTTCCTGCCAGCCAGATTAATGGGCGTCGGGAGGGCCCTAGGGATGCACCAGTGACGCCTTCCGGCCACCCTAGCGTATGAGCTAGGGCTCTAAGTCAGAAAACGGGGGACTATACGTGGTATCCCCCTCAGACGGATGGAGTCAACGGTGTTACCGGCTCGGGATCCCCATCCCTTGCCGGCCAACTCCACTAGGGAATCAGACGACCAGCGAATCGCCGTTGCCTCACTCCTTGCCGTCTTCGGCGGAGCGGATGCGCTTGAGGGTCGTTTTCACGTATCCGCTCCCCTGCCTCCTTTTGTGAGACGATCGTTTCACAAAAAGAGGCGACCGCCTCCCAATTACTATTATACCTGCCAACTTCTAATCTAAAAAGTATGCTAGCAGAGCACACATCTACACATAAGAAAGTTGTGTTAGTGCCACTATTTATAATTCTTTAGGCTGAATCAATTTGGCTGACAGTCGTAAAACCAGGAGAAAAAAAAAGTAAAAAAAACTTTTAAGTAAAACGGTTTTATTTTAGTCTAATCAATGTGTATAAAACCGTTTTACTTAAAAGTTTTTTTTACTTTTTTTTTTCGAGCTTTTAGTTTTTTTTTTTTTAATTTGATATAGTGCACTGTATTCTCCTTGCAAAGACCTTTCAATTGATACCCATATTGATGGGGTAGATAAGAATTAGGTCATCCGCCATTTTGTAGCGGCGGCCATTTTGAATTTACAATGATAATGAATGTACATTATTGTATTGTCACCACAACTAAAAGCGCATACCGAATTTCAGATCAATCAGTTGACGGAAAGAGGGTGAAATTTCCATTTCTAAATTTGAACCAACAAAGACCAAAGACTAAAGTCTAAAACAAACGGGGTAAGCTAAGTAAAACCGTTTAAAAAATAGGATATTTTTTATCCCATTCCTGGGGATGTGACATAAAAATGTATCATGACGTCAGACTCAGACAGAAACCTCAGGCGGAAATAAGTTCGCCGAGTCTGTTAGTACATTATATAATGTAAATATAACAATCGATTGTAATACAAAGCGTCATCACAGACTCCGTTTCCTGCGTCCCTCTGGACCCAACTTGCGGGTTTGGTAAACAAAGGACCATGGGTAAACTCAGGTCAATAAACAAGCTTGTCCATTATTCACTAATGTAGAAACGAAAACATTGACTATTCTTTTGTTTTGGGGTTCGGAATAATCGGCAGTCGTATGTTTTTAATGCCCTTTGGTGCCTGTATTAAGTATTATAAAAATACATGGGGTAGATAGAGCTAAGAACATTGCTACTTCACGTTTTGCAGGCAATTTCAGCTTAATTTTAGGTAAGAAAATTCAAATTATATATTGTTATTTAACATTGTTATTGTTTATTTAGCTATAGAGACTTCTTTATGCAATTTTAACTTATATTTTAAACCAAAACAATGAAATTATATATCAAGTCTTGTATTCAATTATCTGTAATATTTTATTACTTTTTTCATATACGTCGATACATTTGTCCGTAAAACATCTTGCAAAATCACTTTTATAATGCCTCGATTAAACAATCGTGTTCACAAATTATAATATAATCTTAATTAATTAAAATCATTAGCTTATCAACTCGGCAGTCTAATCCTTCACTCAGCGCTACAAATTTCGTTACTCAACAAAACCATACATTTCGCACCTTGAAAATCAAAACGTCATTATCCAAAAAACGCATTTTTTTACTAGAAAGGTTTAAAAATCTGAAAAATAATTTGTGTTCAAAAACGGTATTTTTTTCTAATTAGGGTAAATAATTGTACTAGATTAGCTTTTTATTCATGCCAACCTGTCTATCTAATATAAATAATGTTGTTTCTTTATCTAAATTACTTCATAATTTCGTATTAAAAAAAATATAGTGTCACTCTTTCCTTTATTTTCTCTTAACGCCACTTTTCTACTTTCAATTTACACTTATTTTTGATACATTTTACGGAAAAGTGACACTACAGTTTCCTTTTTGAGATAAACTGTTAATAATTTATCGTTATTTGGGTCAAAAACCAGAATAAAGTTCATCATTTGAAACGCAAAGAACATTATTTTCTGGTTTGCCTATAATAAGCATAATTTTTCGTGCCAAAGTATAAAAAACGTCATGAAATTCTGAACATAAGCAGGAAAAATGCAAAAGTTAGGTGAAATAAACATTTTTCCAAACAGATTACTGAAATAACTATTTTAAACATGCAATAAACTTATAGTGTACATATTCACTTAACAACTTTTGTATTTTTAGTAAAGTTCACAAATAATAAGCGTAAAAAGTGTCGGATTAGCACAGCTAGGCTTAAGTAAAGATATGTGCGATGTGCCATACCTGTCACTGGCATCGTCTTACTAGAAACGTCAGAAAATGACAGGTATTCTATTCCACGCGCGTGTTGTCTCGCTCGTGTAGCTGTGCTAAGCCTACAGCTTCCAAATGTTGTAATATTCTTTGTAAAACATACTAAAAAGTTATAGTAAACAATTTTTATCAAAAAGTCTGATACGTAAATGACTCATAATTTTAATTAAATGTAACTAAACCCAAAAATATTAACATTTACATATCTAAAATTTACAAATAACAATATTATAATAGCAGTTTTATGTCTTAATTCACAATTTATGGGTTTTGAGAAATATTTCTAAATGAAGTACAAAATTGTACTGTCAGTTATTACTTTAAGCCAATTGTCTTAGATTCAACTATTTAGCTTAAATTTATCTTATCTTAAAATCACAAGATTTTTAGAAACATAATACGATGTGAATGTAACAAAAACGTAATAAAAATCAAATAGATTAGATTTAGATTCCAAAACAGAAGGATTAAATTATAGAAAGACGAAACATAGTATGAGAGAATAACATGTATTCCTAAGATAAACCTGATAATAATATTTTTGTGATAGGATTTTACATCAAAGAGGTCTCTAAGCTGTCTCTAAGAGGTCTCTAAGTTTCTCTTTCGTTTGTTTTAAGAAAGTTAATGTTTTACTTTGCCACAACTACCAAGAAATACGGATTTCAAAGATCTAATCTATTTAAGATGTAGCTTGCTATTTATAGTATTGTTAAAATTTTTAGGAATAAAGTCTTTTTAGCCGGGGTCAGCTCGTGCAGTTTTCTACTATGTACTTCATTTCTTTAAACTGTTTTTTTGATAATGATGTTTTAAACCAAACTTAAACGATGTTGGTCCGATTATCTTCTCTTGCTTAACTTTTAAAGATAGTTGGCAAAACCTTACGGAAAAACGACACTAAACAAAGATAAGACACTGTTGCTTTCAATCGAAACTTCATGATAGTATTACATTTTAAACGAAAAGTGGCACATTAATAATAAAAACTTGATTTCACTAAAAATATTACGTAAATTACAAAGGAAAATCGACACTAAACGAAACGAAACACTATAGAATTATGTTAAAACTTCATATTGCTGACTAAATTGAAAATCAAGAGTGACATTTTATTGATAGATACATTATTCAATGAAAAGTTATACTAGTCTACCTATTACTTTCATGGCAAACTGTCCATAAACAAAAAAATACGTTCTTCATCATAGAGCCTAAGGCGAAACGTTCGGCGTCCTCGTCACGAATAAAAAAATGACGTTCTTCCGATCACACATTCGCATATTCCTTCCAAACGCCATAGCGACACTAATGCCCTCTGGAACATCTAAAAGAGATAGAGCTACAGGTGTCTTTGCATTGCATAGTTTTTGGCTTCCATAGCTAGATGGCATTGATAACTCAAAAGTGACAAATTTCGTATAGTGACGTTTTGATTCTCAAGGTGCGATTTGCAAAAACGATGGCACCCATAAAACAATTGTCGAGTTGGTAACAGTAATTAGTGCAAGATAAAGTTATAATAGCGTCTATTAGGGATGCCGTTAAAAGAGGGGTTGGATAAGGCGGAGATGGGTGTTTAAGCTATGCTTTTGCAGGTGATGTTTTGTGGGTGAGTAGGCTCGCGTGGGGCGTGTATCGTCACTGTCTCATCTTTGACGTAAGTCTAAATTAAAGTCGTGTTAGTTACACTATTTATTTTATAACTCAAGAACGGCTTAACCGATTTGGCTGAAAATTGATGGGGAGGTAGCTTTGAACCAGGGAACGGATATGGCATACCTTTTATCCCGTTCCCGGAGGATGTGAGATAAGACGTAGCATGTTGAGATGACAGACTCAGACAGCGAAAAAATTAGGCGGAACAAAGTTCACCGGGTCTAAAGTGCCACTTCATTGCTGAAGGTTGGCAGTCAGATATTTAAATCGGACCGAGTCCGTAGCTAGTCTGAACAACTCCTCCACGGTCTTGATGCCTGTCTACTCCTTGCTGTTCCGGAGCCATGACAATCTGCGTCTCCCGACCTTGCGTTTTCTTGCTATTTTTCACATCATGTTTGTTTGTAGATGTACCGTTGGTGTTGGCAAACGCATTTTTTTTGTGTTCAAATAAAAACTGACAATAAATAAAGGAAGAACATACCATTATTTTGTACCATTTTTATCTAAATTTTACCTTAAACAAAAAACATTAAAAATGTTTATTTTCTGTGCAATGTTCTACTTACTCAATTTGTGAACACAATATAAAACAAACAAACAAAAAGGATTTTTATATTTGATTTTAGAACAACGAGCACTTTGGAGAATTGTATTAATAGGTAACCGTTGAACTTTATCACAAAAACAGTTTCACCCAATTTTAGAAGTTATATTAGAAATGCAAAACTCAAAGGTGGCACGCATAAAACGTGTATTCAAAGAGAAAATTGGCAAAACATTCGATGGTATTTCACTACCGCCTGTTAAAATTTCTCTATAGTTTCCGAAAAAGGCAAAAACAAATCACGACAGATAACCAGATATATTTGATTTGAATGTTTTTGCAAGTTTAACTCTTTTTTATTGCTGTAAAACTGATTTTTATTCAGTATTTTTATAGGTTGGTACTATAGTATATAGGAACTACAAACGAACTTCCTATTACTGCAATTGGATAGGTTTGAGGCTAGGACTCCAATTTAACTTTTTTTCTAATTTTCGTGTAGTGACAATACATCCATTTATTAATTAAATACAAAACAAACAAAAGGTGAAAATCCTGCGCAATGTCGTGTTGGGAACGAAATTATGCTTATGTTTCATGCGATAGAATAGCAACTTGTCACTAATTGTAATACCTTGTTCTCTTTTTCAATAGACTTAGGTTCACATACACACATCAAGCCTCTATTTCCAAACGAGATAAGTAGAACAAACGACGCGCTACATAGACAAAATCATGACTATTTCACGTTTCGTGACGACTTCTAGCATTTTTCAGTTTTTGAGTTTGCAGGTATAGCAGTGACAGGTAGCTAGCCCATCACCTTAAAATACCGTAACCAATTCCTTAGTCGCCTCTTATGACATTTTTCAAACATAGAGGCTATTAGTGAAAAATAACGGAATTACTCACGTTATTTATACCGAGATTAGCTCGACATGTTTCGGATCCGTGATCCATCATCTGGAGCTACGCGCCACGGCAGCGACAGCGTAGCTCCAGATGATGGATCACGGAGTGAATAATTCCGTTATTTTTCACTATGAGTGAGTCTCACGGTAGTTTTATGTTTAAAATAGAGGCTATTCTTAACCCGACACCACATGTTTTATTTCTTTAAAATAAAACGCCAAATACCAACTTCCAATAGCAAACACCTAAGCAAGCTAACCCTTAACAAATCGAAGTTTCTGGAATCTGAAGATCGCCATCTCAATGTTTAATTTATATTTATCGTCGCTACGCCGAGACCCCCAAGTCATTGGAATGGAGTTGTTAACGAGACCAATTCACTTACTGACTGATAAGGCTAAAACTTTTTATTTAAGGATATCTTTTTCATTATGATTTCACTTGCGTTTTTTTTGTTATTAGCCTGTTAACCCATTTAGACCACGACACCCTGTCGTTATTTCGCAACGCGCTGCAGGCCGACGACGACAATATATCGTTAAAATATAGAGCAATGTGGGCTCGGCAGTAAGCGCGTGATGCTGAATGTGTTAAAGCTTCGGCCAAACCTGCGCGACCAAAGCGGCTGCGAAGCGGGAGCGTCTACCGCGCGATGGACGCTACCCATATACATCTATGGCGCTTTGCATACCTACGCGACCGCATCGCGGGACGTCTCCCTTCGCTTAGTTTCGCTTTGCAGACGCTCCCGCATCGCAGTCGCTTTGGTCGCTCAGGTTTGGCCGAAGCTTTACTCTTTGTATCCCACTGCTGGGCAAAGGCCTCTTAACCTCCACAACTCTCGGTTTTGTGTGATATCAGGTCAGTCCGCGTACGAGTCCAAGTCATCCCGCCATCTTCTCGGCCTGCCTCGACGTCAACACAGCTCAAACTTTACAGCCTGCCGTCATTACTCTCAATCTCCCACTCCGCTAACTGCTGTCATAGACTAATATAATATTACAATGTTTAATAAAAAACCTTAATCCTACATGTTTGTATGTAGGTGTATTTTGTGGCCACGCATGCTCTATCAAATCCAAGTCAACCAATAGCGATCAAAACAAAATGTCAACAATAAAACAACAAACGATAGAACCCGGCCATTTTACTGCACTTTCGAAAACAACTAGTAAAAACTAGATCGAAACGACAAATATCGCAACACGCCTACATTTTACTCTGAATATAAATCTGAAACCATAAAAAGTTTATAGGGTAGCCAACTGCTGTCGAGTTTATTATCTTCCCCGAAAGCGGTTTATATGGTTTTATAGAAGCAGGATATAGGACTTAGTCGGGATTGCTCGGGATTAGTTAAAAACAATAATGTGCAGCGATCGTCTTTTGTCTTGGTGTCGTTTTCGTTGCCATTTGTTTTTAATTATCGTTATGCCCGCTGCTATTCTTTTTTTGATTTTTCTTTTCTCTTTTTTAATCGTGATAGCCAGTTCACCGCTAGCTTTGATCGGTGGACTCTAATACAAAGGGTCGTGTGTGTGGACCTCGGTTTTTTTTTTTCATTTATCTGAGGAAATGAAAACGTTACCGTGTGGTGCCAGGTTAGAATAGCACTTCCCCCTATCTTCCCTTGAGTGTCGTAAGAGTCGACTCTGGGAAAGGGTTAGTGTATTGTGGGCGATGGGCTAGCAACCTGTCACTGCAATATCACGTTTAGCCATCTGGTTACCCTGAAATCGCTGAACGTGGCACTGATTTTTAAATTCATGTGCTCTGCCTAGCCCTCTTGGGAATACAGGCGTGTGGATATGTATGTATGTATGTAATGAAAACGTAGAAAAATTATTATCTTACACACAAACATGTCAGGTTAGGTCAGGTTGGGCAGATATCACGTGTGTATAGTTCCTAAACTGCATTGGACTCGCGTGGGAACTACAGTCCAAACTGACGATACCGAGAAATACCCAGAAATGGCAGAAATATCGTCTGCGTTTGGAGAAAAATGGATATTTTTCGCAGAATTTTAAACATCAATCTCTCAAAGGCATACATACACACAGGAGATTTTTTCAACGTTTTTTGTCATTGGATTCCGAAACAGAGTTTTAAATTAATGAATTCGAAAATGTCACTCGACTTATGCATACGAGTATTAACACTTCGGGTGTCATCGTATTTCATGCGCTACGTTTTTAATACGAATAGCGACTGGTTCAAAATATATATTGATATTAAGTCCGTCAATTACATTGTATAAAACATATGGAAAACGTATTTCTTGGTTTTTTGAATTATTGAATTCCACAACAGCGCATTTCTCAGGGCTTTGCCAAAAACCAGCGTTGCTGCACCTTTACTGATCCATCAACTCACGCTGGCAAAGGCCCAGTTTTCGGTTCTCTTGTAAGACCTAGACATAGGTAGGTACTGTAATAGCTAGTAGACTTTTTATAATTTTTGTATAAAGAAAAGAAAAAAATAAACAATTTTATCTTGTCTTTCTCCCTTTTCTTTCAACTGTATAGTGTATAACGGTGTATGTAGTTGACTTTTATGCGTTTTCTTGAAACTTATAAACGTTGTATCCTCGTCATTGTTTGTTTGTCAAACAAAAGAAAAAGTACGTGCACGATATTTTTTAATAATGTAACCTGACGATCAAAAGATTTTTTGTCGTCCTGTACATTTTATTAAAATGAACTTTGCACGAAGCTCAGAAAGTAAGTATTCGAGGTTCTTTTGTTTTCAACTTTACCACTTAAATATTACGAGCAGAGTTAATTTTTAGTTTCCACGGTAAAAGTTTGTGAACAAATACACATTTTAAAAATGTTCTGGAACAAAGTTAATGTTACCAGAAACAGTTTTATTTTCAGACATATTACTACTACATCAAATAATTTTATTATGGTACTTAATGTAAGTATAGAAATTGATGAAATTCTTTTGGTCTGCTATAGTGTCGTACCTAGTTGTACTAAATTCACTATTTCGCAGAGGATAAAAAGAAATTTAAGTGTGTCTTAGTCCCACTGAATGATAATTATGTCTGAGAATCAAGAAAGTTAAAAACAGAAATAACATGTTTTAAAAACCTTACTTGTACTGATGTTAGAATACGCAAAATGTTTCGAAGTGCTGTGATATAAGGAATTCCAAAATTTACATTACATTTATGCTACATTGAATTGCTACAATCAGTGGATTGAAAATACAAATCAATAGTTTAAAACTTAAATTTTCAATGGCCTAATTAAAAAAAAAAAACGAACGTCTCTGTCGGAAACTCGGTACACGAAGTTGTCGACTCTACATCTACCTAGGACACTTGTCCAATTAGGTAGGTCCAACTTCGAGAAAGAGGTCAACCGCCAAATCCTCGGTTGGCCTACGTTTTGGTTCAACAGATCTAATCAAAATGAAACTACAAGCGCCTACGACGTGTTTGTATCGCTGTTTCTGCGTATGCGCGCCGTAGACTCGCGTGTCACGATCATCGCCTTGTGCTTAGGTTGCATTCAAATCTCGTTTCTCACGGCGTGCGAGCGAAGCGACACGACGCGATCATTTTGATATTTTAGCGCGAACGTGACATGACGCTCTTACATTGACTTCACAGCATCAAATCGCTTCGCAACTTCGCGTCAAATCGCCTACATAGGTCGTAACAACAGTGCTCTTAAAGCTACAGCATCTACTTAGGCTCAATTCACACCAGAAGAGCAGCGCAGCGCGGCGTAGCGGAGCGCAGTTTCAGTGTCATGAGAATTTCAACTTTATTTTCATTAGAATAAGACTTATTATCGCATGAGAAACTCTAACGATGCGAGCGGATGCCATTCCATAAACAAAGACGTGCGACTGCGCGAGCTGTCGCGGGAATGCCCGAGGATGCTCGAGTAGTCGCGACGGCCGCTGTCAATACATATGTCAATATGTCAATAATTATGTAAATTCGAGCGACTTCCTACGCATTCCAGCGGCTTCTCGAGCAGTCGCAAGAATCCTCGCGCATTCTCCACGGAGCGGGTCGCTGCGCTACGCCGCGCTGCGCTGCTCTTCTGGTGTGAATTGAGCCTTATAGTAAAATAATAACAAAAGGTAGCCTTTTCCGTCTGCAAAAGCATTAGATACAGGAAGTCGGTCCCTATAACATGAAAGGCGATTTATCAAAGTGTGTAAAGTGTCAGTGCAGAGTGTGGGTTCCCATCCCATGTCAGGGCTGCACTTAACTAAATAGGTAAGGGACAGCCTCAGATCGTGGTTGAGGTAAATTATTTCAATTATGAAGTACGTATGCTAATTTATGGGGGCAAAATGGTACGTTACTATACGTACAGATGTAGTGAGAAACTATTTTGATGAATGATCGTATTAAATCACTGACATTCTCATATCCATTAATATTATGGAACTTTATTGTTTAGTGTCAAATGTCAAAATGAATAATGTGAATGTATAATATAGAGATGTTACAACCACAACCATTATTACTTAAAACGAGATAATTTATAATATACGGAATAAATCCCCGATATTTGTAAGCAATAATTGTTACGTTCGTAATCATGCCTGCTACCGCGAGGATCAAAATTCATAGATTTCGAGCATCTTCTCTGTCACATGTAATGCCAGAGCGATGTGAGCGAAGAGAGACGTTATTTGATCCTCGCGGTTATTATCTCCAGTTTAGAACATTAATTAAAAGGACAACAAAATAAAACTTTGCCAGATTACTCTGAGCTGTTGCTATTTTTGAATTTGCTATTTTCCGATAGTAATATGATACAGGTACCTAAATATTATTTTCTTGGACTGTTTTTTTTTTAACCGTTTTCGAGGTTTTGGCATGGCTATACAACGTTTGCATAAGTAATTTTAAAATATATGATACTATAGCGAATATTTGGATTGCGTATTATCCACTCTATATATATTGGTCTGCTGATGTGACTTACTCCTACGGCTTTAAGATGGGTACTGAAGCTATTTGAGAGAGTACGATAAATACGAACTTTTCCGAAAAATTACGAAGGAAAATAGTTTCTCACTACATCTGTAAGTAGGTACATAGGTGTTATATATATCCCCGGCGATAGTTCACCATAATGTGTAGTAAACGATTACAGAAGTTATAGATAATTCCATATTGTTCTTCGTCTGTAGAATGAAAAAAAACATAACATTTTGAATTAAGAGGAAATGGAGCGGTCATATTTTGTATGGAAACGTAGTCCCCTGATTCCTCACTGGATATTACCCGTAGAACAATGATTTTTTACATCAACAATCTAATGATATATTAGCATGTTCCTATGTTTTCCTTTTTTTCCTTATTGAATTATTAAAGGAGATATTAACCTTCAAAAACATGAAATGTTGGCAAGTTTTTTCCGTTGTGTTCAAACCTCTAGAAACCAATTTCAACACAATTATATCAAAATATAAGAACATAGAAACACAGTTATGACATTTTTTAATCATTTAATGAAAAAACATATTTAATCGATTAAGTTTTGGAGAAGAAATCAGGGGACTACGAAACGTTGTTTTTCAATAATTTTCATAGGTATTTTCGGTCCGAGCTGTAGTTGTTCTTATCGCACTCGGCGTCGTCTGGACAGGTCACGGCGCGACAGCAATAGATTTAGCAAATACCTATTTTTCAATTCCCCCGACCGGCATATATATCCTCTTAAGAAATCAAAATGAAAACGTTTTTTTACTACGAAAACATTACACCTGTAGGTATTCCGAAATGGAGGTGACAGAGCAATAAAAAATTACATGGACAATTCAGCGACTATTTCACGTATCATGGCCTTTCTTAGCGTACTTTTTAGGTTATAAGTTTGACAGATGAGGCATAAGTGACAGGTTGCTAACCTGTAACGTAAATATATATTATCGTAGTTCATTTACCCCAGTAACCTCTTACGACATCCTATGGAAGAAATAGAGATGTAATTTCTAACACGATAACGTCAGTTTAATTATAAACAACTTCAATGGAAAAAGTTAATTAACCCAACGTCAAAGAAGATGCAAATTAATATTAATAAATGAGTAAACTAGGTTATTTTGTATCTATTTTTAAACTTTGTAAATAAGGTCTCAATTCTGCAAAATTTTACAAGAGGAGTAAGGTAAATACGTCCCTGTGCTCGACACTGACCCAATACGTGGCACTTGCAACCTTATATCATAGTAAGACAAGTAACAGATGGGTGTCATCTACCTACTGGGCGTTGAGCATTGGTACATTTAGC
>BHDV01063466.1:14309-45056 GCA_005406045.1 Adoxophyes honmai
CGTCACCGTACGGCCTGTGGTTGGTCGCGAACACCCTCAGATCGAACACCAGACTTATATCGATGTATCGATCTATGGTCGCGAACGTATCCGCACCTATAATATTATCAAACCGCGATTAGAAAGGGATTGAGCTCATATGTCATTTTTGAACTAATGCATGATATGACATTGTCAGTGGTAGAGTATGCAGATAAATTAAATTGTTATTTTGGTACAATGAAGTTTTAAAGCATGGAAAAATGTCAAATTATACCGCGTTTTTATATTGATTAATGAACAACTACGGCATTTAATTAAGCGAAATAATGTGATTAGTGACAGATTTGTCAGATATGATATTACTATTTTTTATTAAACAAAAGGCAGCATTTACCGAGAATAGAGTTTAATTATGCAAATCATATTCAGCTATTACTTTTATTATCTTTAAGGCTCTGCACTTATGAAGATATCAACGATTGGTTTAAGATTTTATTTAATAATTTATTAAGTACAATTGTGCTAACGGTACTCTCGAATCCCTTTCTAATCGCGATTCGATAATACCCGAGTTTCTGTGTTTGTGCTGCCAATTTAGCTACCTTGACGATAGAAATGACGAAATTTGATCTAGACTTAGCGACTAGCGATGTGTTGATGAGTGTAATCACTTTGATGATTATAAATAAAATACATTTCGGGGCAATAATGAATCTAAGATTGAATTAAATAGCTTTTGGAAAAAAAAAATCTCTAAGACTTGAGCAAACGTCGTCACTTCTAGCGACAAAGTAGCTAAATTGGCTATACTGAGGGAAACTGTGTTTCGTTTCGTTGCTTTAAGGTAGCGTCATGCGCGAGGCACAGTTACCAACTAGTTTATAATTGTGATCTCTGATAACTAATCGACTCCGTTACTTTCGGTTGGCTACACGGGAGAGCGGCTGAACGATATTTAAATTAACAAGAGGATAGCTTGCAAAAAAAAAAGTAAACAGATAAGCGAACTGGCTGAAAACACTTCCTAAAAAAGTATAAAAATTTAATCGCAACTACGCTTACCCAGATCCCGTAAAGATATAGAACTAGCAAGTTACAGCTCTCCCGGGCGATCGCAGCGCCGCCCTCCGCGCCGCAGTCGCTCCCGACTCCGCGGCAGAACGCACGTCCGTTCCAGTGCCTCGCTGAAAAAAAAAACATCGATTACCGGACAGTGTACTGTGCTTGTGTGTGTGTGCTAGTGTGAGTGCTTTTCGAATTTTGGAATACTCGCTGAGACATGTAAGTTTTGTTTTTAATTTTTTGACAGGTCTATCCAGCCAGTGTTGTGTAGTTTTTTTTTCAGGTAAATTGAAAGTTTTTCCGGTAATTAGCTGGCTGTTAAAAGTTAGTGTGTAATGAATGTTTGAATAAGGGGTTTTAGTTAATAATAGGGCTGCCCCTAAAGATTAGAGAGTGCTGATTCAGGGTTCTACGTTTTAGTGTTTACGAATGACATCGACGGTTCTGGAAAAGGTTTAGTGCTGTGGCCTTGAATTTTATAAAGTGCATAGTCAGCTTATGAGGTACAGAGTCCATTTGTGTATTGGGTTTTGAATAATACCTCGCCGTTTCTTCCGTGGATGTAAGAGGGGACTGATAGAGTTAGGTAAGATTCAAGCGGATGAGCAAGCCGCCTGTCAATTTTATAGCCCTTTCGTCTATTTTGAACTTAAGATTTAAGTATGTAAAAAAATGGGAAGATGAAAATGGACAAATTTAACCAATTTGAGATGAAAATATTTAATAAAAATCCTTTAACATGATTTCATGAGGAAAATAAGAGAATAATATTTGGATGGATTCACTTTATTCTGATTAAATTAAACCCGGCTATTTTTGTCACACCGGTGGCAAAGAGCATTTTCTTTGCCGTATGTCACTTCCTAAAACTATACTTATAAAACATGGTAAAAAAATAATTGGTTCATTCATTCAGTCGATTAAAACTCTTATTAAAAGCTTGAATTATTGAATCGAGATTTTACGCTTCAAGTTTAACACTCCTGTAAAGTATTTTTTATTAGTTTATTTTGTCCGTGTGGTGTCGGGCTTAGAATGACATTACTCCATTTTTTTCGTGGAATACCTTAGAGACGACTAAGGTAACGTACCATTTGGGCAACAGGCTAGCAACTTGTCACTATTCTAGCTGTCAACTCAAAACCTAACAAATATGCTAGACGTGGCCATGGAACGAGAAAGTCTTGGTTTTGTCTATGTAGCGTTTTGCTCTGCCTCCCCCATTTAGGAATACATGCGTTATGTATGTATGTATTTCTAACAAAGTAGAAAAAAAAATTGAAGTTGCATAGCAACGAATCTTACTAATATTATAAACGTGAAAGTTTGTGAGTATGGATGGATGGATGGATGTTTGTTACTCCTTCACGCAAAAACCACTGAATGGATTTTCATGAAACTTTACAGTAATGTAGCTTATACATCAGAATAGCACATAGGCTACAATTTATAAACATTTTGTTTGAATTTTCCAAAATATAACGATAAGTGTCGAGAAAGTAGGAAAAAATCTAATGTCTGCTGGCTATTCTGGCGGGCGCTTCCTAATAATAATTCCGAAATCTCTTCTGTGTTAGCCCGAATTTAACGCGTGCGAAGCCGCGGGCAGAAGCTAGTATCATCCTAAACCCGACAAATGCACTGTGTTCTGAATTCAAGCTGCAACGGTCTCAAATTCAGCCAGGATTTGGCGAGAACGGTTTCGAAGTCTCGTGTTCTACATTCGAATTTGAACTGACCACTCGTGTTTCCTTACACAACAACGGTCTGTGGAAACCACAGATAATGCTAGGAGAAATTCTGGAATAGTTCTTGAAGTACTTTTTATAGATTTTAAAGTTATCCTGTGTGGTGTCGGAATAGAATACACCTCTTCGTTTCTTCCGTGGATGTCATAAGAGGCGACCAAAGATATTCTTTCAGGTTTTATTTTAGGCGACAGGCTGGCAACTTATCTGCCAACTCAAAACCTTAAAAAAATATGCTAGACGATGCCATAAAACGAGAAATAGTCATCGTAGGTATATGCCATTTCAGAATATAGGCGTGATGTGTATGGTATCTCTAGCCAAATAGAAAAATTTGAAATTGAATAGCAACACTTTTACTTTTAGGATTCCATTAAAAGCAGTTGAAGTTCAAATTCAAATGTAGAACACGAGACTTCGAAAACGTTCTCGCCAAATCCTGGCTGAATTTGAGACCGTTACAACTTGAATTCAGAATACACTGCATTTGTTGGGTTTTTCTTGCTTTTAATGGAATCCTAAAAGTAAAAGTGTTGCTATTCAATTTCAAATCGAGTGGCCAGTTCTAATTTTGAACTGGCCACTCGTGTTTCCTTACACAGCATCGGTCTGTGGAATCCACAGATAATGCTAGGAGAAATTCTGGAATAGGGCAATAGTTCTGTTCATCTTTTTTCACAGATTTTAAAGTTGGAAGACGCTGTGATAGCCTAGCGGTTTGATCTATTATTGCCTTGTGTGGAGATTTAACACAGCGGTGTCGGGTTTAGAATAACGTCTCCATTTCTTCCGTGGATGTTGTAAGAGGTCAAGATAAGTTAACCTTAAAGTGATTTTCATTTTTCGTTTTACAATCTTATAAAACAATTAATAGTGAAAATTAACGGATTACTCACGTTGTATATACCGAGATTAGCTCGACATGTTTCGGATCAATCCGTGATCCATCATCTGGAGCTACGCGCCACGGCAGCGGACAGACACGCACTGCGTGCAGCCGCTCTTTCCGTGCAGTAGCTCCAGATGATGGATCACGGATTGATCCGAAACATGTCGAGCTAATCTCGGTTTACAACGTGAGTACCTAATCCGTTAATTTTCACTATGAGTGAGTCTCACGGTAGTTTTATGTGTAAAACAATTAATGTTCACTGCTCTCAATCACTTCTATTGCACAATGGCTACATTCTTTTAAAGAACATTTTTCATTAAATTTGCAGCTAACATTAATAAAATCTATAAAGTAAATTCCTAGTAGCAATTCCGTGTGGTATCGGGGGTAGAATAACAACTCTTCATTTCTTCCGTGGATGTTGTAAGAGGTGGCTATGGAAATAGGTTTGAGTATCCCAACCTATCACTGCAATGTCACGTTTAACCGTCTGGTTACCCTGAATGTGCTAAACGTGGCACTGGATTATTTTACATTAAACTACCGTGAGACTCACTCATGTTGAAAAATTATCGGATAACTCACGTTTAATAAATCGAGTTTAGCTCTAATTCGGACTAATTCGTAGCCCTTCAACAAAAAGTGTGTCAACAGCGAGTGTGGAGGTGCCTTTACAAAGTGATGTAGTTAGTGTTGTGTGCTACCCTATTTTTGACAATAATATAAAATGACGATAATAACGAGGGTAGTCGTGAGCCAGTGTTAGTTTCGTCGAGCACGAGCAGTCGCGCGAAGAGAGCCGAGGCGCGCAGTTCGCGTTTGGCAGCAGCAGCTGCCGCAGCTCCTAGATGAAGGGCTACGAATTAGTCCGAAATGAGCTAATGAGAAATATTGTAGGTTTTGGCTATGTTACGTTTCGTGTGGTTTGCTACTGTAAATTTGAAAGCGAAATACATAACCGCTCTAAAACACTTTCCTTTAATTAGAAAGAGCAATCAAGAAAGTGGAATATAAAATGCGAAAAGAATACCTAATGAAAAGTCAATATCTGAAGAACTTTTTACAATGGTTGCCTCTTATATAAATATAAGGTTTCGTATGAAGATTTTGTTGATGATTGGAGATTTTTTGAAGGATACTATGAAGCAAAAGTTGTAAAAAAAATTGGCATGTTTCTTTTTTATTTGTATGGGATTTTGTCAGATCAAATTGATCATACCTATTACTGTTGAAAATTCAGAAGAAAACTAGTTAAATTAGAATCACATACGCTGTTTTACAGACATAATGTAAAAAAAACACAGCAAAAAACAACATCACTTAAGAATCCTCATCATAGATGAAGAACTTAAGCAAAATAATATTAAATACAAACCCAACCCTCAATTCCAAGCTAAATATTCTTAAAGCGTATTTAAGTCGTCGCGCCATGCGCCTTTAATACTTATATTATGCAGACGTCCCCTTTATACCACGATTGGGATCTAATATTATCTTTAGGGGTCCTTCTTAATGCATTCCGACCGTCTCTGCGGATGTTGGTGCAATTACCCCTTTTTCTATTTCTGCAGCGTTTCTTTTATTAGTCTGAGAAACTACTTTCTCTATTTTTCTATAATATTGCGGAAAACATTACTATAAAGAGATCAAGCAGATGTTATGCCAGAGGTAGTGGAAGATGAGATAAAACGTCATAGAAACACCCTGCAGGCCCTGCATTTACCGTGAAGCTGCACTCTTAATTACACAGATAATACACCTTTTAAATTGAGTCCGTAGCCTTTTATCTAGGAGACGCTAAGCGATTGCCAAACGCGCACTGCGCGCTACTGCTCTTACCGCACGGGGGTGCGGAATAATTTGGAACATGTCGGGCACAATTTAAGGCGTGACCATAGACGTGAGTTGTACTTACCTAAGGTACTACATCCGTGTGGTGTCGTATTTAGAATAACACCTCTCCATTTCTTGCGTGAACGTCGTAAGAGGCGACTAAGGGCCGCCGCTGACTGCCGGCATGGCACGGCGGGTCATGGCAAAGGATTTTGTTACTGATAAAACTATTTTAATTTTATTACTATGAGTTTAGAACTCATGTTACTTTATTTTGATGCAACGATGCTGTGAGATGCCGCATCTCATCTCATCTCATCTCATGCCACATCGTGCCGAAGCATTCCTCGGGTTATTCTTTTGGATGCTGCAGCACAACTTACCGTGCCGACCTGTGCCATGCCGGCAGTGAGCGCCGGCCCTAAGGAAATAGGTTAAGGTATATTTTAGGCCACAGGCTAACAACCTGTCACGATACCTGCCAACTCAAAACCTAAAAAATGGCAGTAGTTGCCACGAAGCGTGAAATACTCATGGTTTTGTCTATGTAGCGCTTTGTATGCTCTGCCTACGCCCTTTGGGAATACGGCGTGATGTATGTAGGAATTATTCGAATATTTCACTCTTGCGATACAATGAGTTGAAGCTACCTTGACAATGAAATTGAAATGTAAACTGTTCTAACCGAAACATTGTTTGAAACCGACAGAACCAGACGTTGAAATGACAACAAAAGAGCTAAGATTCTCTGTGTTGTCGTTGCCAAATCGAAATGGCAATCAACATTTAAGTCAGCGGAAACAACGACATAAATATCACATATTTTTATAAGAAAATTTTCCCGATAGTTATTCAAAAAATACGCGTGTAAGGGTTTTATTTGATTTTTTTTCATGGCGGCAGGCTAGCAATCTGTTAGATTAAGTATTATAAAATGACACGTGATTCGTCTATGGCCTATTTTTTTAATCTCAGTACTAAAATGACAGTGCCGGTGTTGCCTGATTTTTGCAATTCTAAAATAGTGCTGTGTGCTAAAATTGTCCCAATCGAAAGTTAACGATGTATTTATTTTAGGATCCATGTTTATGGGTACATCTCACAAAATAATCTGATAAACATTGAAATTTAACATGCGTAAACCACTTGCATTCAAGTTGCGAACATTTTCGATGGTGTGGAGAGTACTACTAAACAATAAATGGTGATATAACTATTTGCGAATTCGATATTTAGCACTACCCCGTGTGGTGCCGGGTTAGAATAGTACCTCCCCCTTTCTTCCCGTGGGTGTCGTAAGAGTCGACTCTGGGAAAGGGTTAGTGTATTGTGGGCGATGGGCTGGCAACCTGTCACTGCAATATCACGTTGAACCATCTGGTTACCCTGAAATTGCTAAACGTGGCACTGGATTTTTCAATTCATGTGCTCTGCCTACCCCTCTTGGGAATACAGGCGTGAGAATATGTATGTGTGTGTGTGTGTGATATTTAGCAATAAAATTGTCAATTTAGTATCCGATATAAACAATATCATAATGAGATAGACATTTATTTAAACTGCAATAGGTATCTCGCATACGAGAGAGAAAGAGAGAGATTAAAATTGTGGCAGGTTGCTAGTATGTCGCTTGAAGCGTACTTTAACCTGTTTCTTTAGTCGCCTCTTACGACATTCGCAGACCAAAATAAAATGAGTTTTATGCTTTGTTTGGACTAGGCTAGTTATTTTAGTCGAGTAGCGAATAAATTAGTAACAAAAGATGTTTTAACAACGTACATTTAGTTACTAAATTGCTCGCAACTCGACGAAAGTACAAGCTTAGTCCAAATCGGACCTTAAACTTATCCTGATACCACGCGAAATTAATATTTCATGCTGTTTTCGATTAGATTCGTTTGTCTCCGTGCTTTTTCAGGCTGTTTCTTGTATCCACGATATTAAATAAAATCTGATTGAACTAGTCAAAGTTTTCCTATAAGGGTTTGCGTTTTTCTATCGCGGAACCCTAAAAAGATCCAAATACATAATAAGAAGGAAACACGAACCCGAGAAGCTATTAATCACAAGTTTATTACGACGCCCGAATTTCATTTCAGTTATCTAAGAAATGAAATGTTTTCATTTCTCTAATTCTCCATTGTTCCGCGGAACGTGATTGTAATCACTTCTATTTTGATTTGTTGTTGTTTGATTGTGATTGTGATTGCCCTTACTTAATTGTAAACTAAACCTTTAAGCCTAGTTTGAACTAGGCTATTGTTTTTGGCCCGTGTGGTGCCGGGTAAGAATAGCACCTCCCCCTTTCTTCCCGTGGGTGTCGTAAGAGTCGACTCTGGGAAAGGGTTAGTGTATTGTGGGCGATGGGCTAGCAACCTGTCACTGCAATATCACGTTTAACCATCTGGTCACCCTGAATTTGCTAAACGTGGCACTGGATTTTTGAATTCATGTGCTCTGCCTACCCCTCATGGGAATACAGGCGTGAGAATATGTATGTATGTATATTGTTTTAGGCAAGTTGCGAGTGATTTAGTAACAAAACATGTCCCTGTGTGGTATCGGGGTAGTATAACACCACTCCATTTCTTCCGTGGATGTCGTATGAGGCGATTAATGAAAATAGGTTTAAGTATGCTTTAGGCCTAGCAACCTGTCACTATTATACCTGTTCGACCTGTTATCAAATCTAAAATTATGCTAGAAGTGGCTGCGAAGCGTGAAATAGTCAAGATCATGGTTTTGTCTATGTCACGTTTCGTATGCTCTGCCTCCCCGTTTGGAAACATAGGCGTGATTGTATTTACGTGTCTGAACAACAAAAAATTGTACATCACACCAGTATTCCCAAATGAGGGTAGGCAGAGTATTCGAAACGTTACATAGCCAAAACCGTGACTATTTTACGTGTTGCAGCCACTTCTAGCATATTTTTAGATTCTAAGTCAATAGGTTCAATAGTGACAGGATGATAGCCTGTCGCCTAGAACATACCTAAACCTTTTCATCCTAACTTTCCTTCTAACGGCAACCACGGAAGAAATGGAGAGGTGTATTCTAAGCCTGACATAACATAATAACGGTATTTATCTATAAACTGATGTAAAACTCCTTAGATTTAAAGCGTCTAATTGAAACAGAAATAGCATTAATGAAAATTTGATCGCTTGTCGAATTTACTATTCAGTCGATGACTCTGACGTCAATAGACCGCTTTGTTTAATGTTGTGATGGCGTGCCTTTCTTAAGTGGTGATCAGATATCCAAGTACTATCGTTACTGACAACATTATACAGAAGGCATTAGTAGCTACTTTAACACGTTCATTGTGATTGTGGCTTATAATATTGCTGAAAGAAGAAAAACTAATTCTGTTCGAAGTCTTTTTACATTATACCTACTTACTGAAACATTATAGCTACAGACAAAAAAAAGTATTAGCAACTAATTTAAACATACACTGCTAGTTTTTGAAAACTATAAATCTAGTGCCGGGTTTACACGGGGTTAGTAGCTAATGCTTAGTACTTGCCACTTACACTTGTCATAGGTGTGTAAACATGTTGTATAAGTGCTTAGTATTAGTGCAACTGCAAGTGCAAGTGATTAGAAGCCGTTCCTATTTACTAAGCGACAAGCACCCACCCCAGGTAAAAATCTACTAATACTTGTCACTTGTCGAGTGGTGTAAACATTTAATGACAAGTGCAATTTGATTAGTGATTAGTAGATTACCTAGCCAAAGCTGCCGAAGTGCTTTGTTACTAATACTATTCTCTAACACCACTGTGTAGACGGTTACTTGCCACTTGTCACTGCGCATATAAGTCCCTAATCACCTACACTAATGACAAGTACTAACCCCGTGTAAACCTAGCATTAGGAATGATGTTATGTGATTAGGTCACTGGTGGTCATTTGGATGTTTGCTGGGAGACGGCACGTTGCCATTTGAAGGGTTGTAAGTTGTTGGGTTTCGAAAAACACCTCTCCGTTTCTTCTGGGAATGTCGTAAGAAGCGACTATGAAACTACTTCCATAACCTACGTTAAGGTACGTTTTCGGTTAGATAGTGACTGGTTACTATATTTAGCCTTTTACCTAAACCTACGTAGAGGTATCATCCTACACCCGACACCATACAGAATAACATACCATAAAAAGCGTTCCTTACCCCGTTTCGTCTATTAAACGACTATATTTAATAAACACAAGCTGTCGCCTATTTAACGTCAACATCTAATAAATAGCCAAGCAGACAATAGCTCTGTAACTAATATTATGACTCCTATCATTTAGCAAGTTAAAAGAGCCAAAAAAAATTGAAAATGGCCGGTAATTCTGATCACTACCTCTAGGGAGAATCATTAGGGGCAAAGGTTTTTAACGAGAGCAACTTTATAGCTTGCTTTTGCGCTAAAGATATGCAAAGTGATATCGAATTTCATCTAGGAAGGTTCTCAAACATCTTTGTAAGTCGTTTTATATTCATAGTGTAAGTAGATTGAATAAAATGAGTTATTTAGCTCATTTTCTCGAAAAAATAGAAAGAAAAAGAAGCTGATACATAATATAAATACACACATCATGGATTATTTCCGAATAGGGAAGGTAGAGCATGTGAAACGCTACATAGACGTAACCATGACTATTTAACATCTCGTAGCCATTTCTAGCATAATTTTAAGGTTTTAAGTTGAGAGGGACTATAGTGACAGGTTGCTAGTCTGTCTCAAACATAAAGTTACTGTGAAACTCACTCATTGTGAAATAATAGTAATTGTGCACGACTATCCGCTGTCGTGGCGCGTAGATTTAGATGGTGGGTCACGAATTGAACCGAAACATGTCCAGCTGATCTTGAAATAAAACGTGAGTATATCCGTTCTATTCCTCAACTCCACTACCGTTATTTAAATCCACCCAAAAACACAAAAAAAAATCAATTGTGTATGGGAGGCTCTCCATAAATAATATTTTTTTAGTTGTTGTTATAGCGGCAATAGGAATTAATAACCTGAAAAAATGTCAATAGTCTAGCTAGCACGGTTTGTAAGATACCTACAGCCTGGTGACAGACAAAGACAAACAAGTGACAGAAGCCTCAGTAATAGAGTCCCGTTTTCACCTTCTGGGTACAGAGCCCTACAAAACGCGGTTTATCTTTCTGCATAGCGTTAACTAACGTGAACCAACACGTTAACTAAACTAAACTTCAGATGGAACCTGTATTTACCGCAGCATAACTCGTGGCAAGTATGGCGTTTAAAGTTTAACCGGAGCATCCCAAGGTGCTTAGACAATCTCGGCATAAGTTTATACTTTGCAACTCTAATCGTGTGTCGACAATTTGTAAGATTTCAAGTGTTCGATCACACTCTGGCAACGAAACCACAATATTGGAGACATTGAGGATAGAACCTATAGGCTCAATTCACACCAGAAGAGCAGCGCAGCGCGGCGTAGCGGAGCGCAGTTTCAGTGTCATGAGAATTTCAACTTTATTTTCATTACAATAAGACTTATTATCGCATGAGAAACTCTAACGATGCGCGCGGATGCCCGCGGATCCGCGAGCATTCCAGCGCATTCCACAAACAAAGCCGTGCGACTGCGCGAGCTGTCGCGGGAATGCCCGAGGATGCTCGAGTAGTCGCGAAAGCCGCTGTCAATACATATATGTCAATAATTATGTCAATAATTATGTAAATTCGAGCGACTTCCTACGCATTCCAGCAGCTTCTCGAGCAGTCGCAGGAATCCTCGCGCATTCTCCACGGAGCGGGTCGCTGCGCTACGCCGCGCTGCGCTGCTCTTCTGGTGTGAATTGAGCCATAGAGTACTAATGTCATCTTGGTTGTTCGGAAATTATTCCGCAAAACAATTGAAGTGATCGCTGTGCTCTTATTGGCCGGTCCAAGATCACGCGTAACGCTAGTGCCTTTTTCTCTACGGTTATTGGCTCTGTACAGTTTCTGTGACAGTGACAGTGACGGTGACGTTTAGTATGTTGAAATCAACAAACTATTTGCGGACCGGGGTTGCGAACATTGTTTCTCTATAGGTTCCTCTATGATTGGAGAAAATCATCGTTCTTGTACGGTCGACCAAGAAAGTGGTCTACCACTTTTGACAAAAGTTCGTGTGACATCAAAATTATCACTAAGGTTGACATTGTCACTGTCATAATATTATGGCAAGGGGTAATCGACCTTGTTGTTTCATGAGGTTCAAATGAATATCGATCTTGAGAGGGTAGACCAATTTCTTGGTCGACTGTACCTAAAAAATACATCACGCATGTATTCCCAAATGAGGTAGGCAGAGCACACGACACGTGACATAGACAAAACCACGGTTATGACTATATCACGCTTTGCAGCCACTTTTAGCATTGTTTTAGGTTTGCGAAGATGGAAGAGGTAGAATCGTGACAGGTTGCTAACCTGTCGCCTAAAGCATACCTAGACCTATTTCCTTAGTCGCCTCTTACGACATCCACGGAAGAAATGCAGACGTGTTATTCTATCCCGACACCACACGGAAAAATCATCAATCATGTTCCTGAAAAACACATACACACATCACGCACGTATTCTCAAATGGGGTAGGCAGAGCACACAAAACGCTACATAGACAAAACCATGACTTTTTCACTTTTATAGCCCACCTCTAGCATATTTTGTAAGTTTTGAGTTGGCGGCTATAATAGTGATAGGTTGCTAGCCTATCGCCTAAAATATACCTTAACCTAATTCTTTAGTCACTTCTTAAGACATCCACGGAAGAACTGGAGAGGTGTTATTCTAAATTCGAAACCACACGGACTACAGGACCTAGCAAGATGTTTAAATGCAAGTATTGTTACTGAAGCCATTACACGAATTGAATTAGTAATAAAATAAGTAGAACGTGTACTTTGAGACCTAAAATGCTATCTAGGCAACTGTTATGTTTGGTAGAACTCGTTTTATTATTTCTCTAATGTTACATACACCTGCCGCGGGCATACATTATACTTTAGCCGTAGTAGGTACTAAGAATTTATTCTGAAAATATCAAAACCTAGGACTCTGATTATGATACATTTATAGTCATTTAACCGTGTGGTGTCGGGTCTAGAACTCTTCTGTCTATTTATTCCGTAGGTATCGTTAGCGACTAAGGAAATAGGTTAATAAAGTATGCTTTAGGCGACAGGCTAGCAACCTGCCGCTACTATTTCTGCCACCTCAAAACGTGAAAGAAATAATGCTAGAAATGGTCACGATACGTGAAATAATCATGGTTTTGTCTTTGTAGCGGTTCGTATGCTCTGCCAAATCAAATCAAATCTAAAATTATGCTAGAAGTGGCTGCGAAGCGTGATATAGTCAAGGTCATGGTTTTGTCTATGTCGCGTTCCGTATGATCTGCCTACCCCATTTGGGAACATAGGCGTGATTGTATGTATGTATGCTCTGCCTGCTCCATTTGGGAATACAGGCTTGATGTGTATGAAAGTATGTAGTTCACCTAATGCGATCGGTGATATCTCAAACTTCATCGGTCCAAGAACATCGTATTTACATTAGACTGTCTACCAATTGAAAGTAATTTTTACACTAGACTATCTAGCATTATCATAATCATCAAGGATCTCCACAATGACCGGTCCTGCGCTGCCCACATCCAGCGGCTTCCCGCGACTTGCACCAAGTCATCGGTCCACCTTGCCGGGACGTGGACGCCACTCTAAAACCTTTCCGCCAAAACGGCCGTCAATTCTACGAGCTATGTGCCCTGCCCACTGCCACTTAAGTTTGGCGATTCTTCGAGCAATATCGGTGACTTTGGTTCTTCTGCGGATCTCCTCATTCCTGATTCGATCTCGCAGAGAAACGCCGAGCATAGTTCTCTCCATCTCCCTTTCAGTGACTGAGCTTTCTGATGAGGCCCATAGTAAGCGTCCACGTCTCTGTTCCGTATGTCATCACTGGCAACACACATTGGTCAAAGACCATCGTTTTAAGACACTGCGGAATTTGCGACGCAAAGATGTTGCGTAGCTTCCCAAACGCTGCCCAGCCGAGTTGGATTCGTCGATTGACCTCTTTCTCGTAGTTGGACCTACCTAATTGGGCTATTTGACGGCCGGATAGCCCAGCGGTTAGAGAACCTGACTGTGAGAAAGCTCCCGGGTTCGATCCCCGGTCGGGGCAGATGTTTGTATGATGAATATGAATGTTTGCTTTCGAGTCTTGGATGTTTATCTGTATGTAAATAAGTTAATCCGTTGTCTAGTACCTACCCATAACACAGGCATTAAATTGCCTACTTTGGGACTAGATGATTGGTGTAAAAATTGTCTAGTCATATATATTTGTCCCACGTAGACTGTCTACCAATTGAAAGTATTTTTTACACAAGATTGTCTACCTATCGCCTAGTCAGACTGTGACAGCTGCAGCTCGAATGCGGCCGGCTACCATGACCTACACTTTTGCAGCAACTCAGTGTGAATCTAAATTCCGAGCTAGAACCGAATTATCTAAATAAACTAAAACTGCAAATATTTGGAACTCTGCCCGATTTCAAATGACGTGCAGTTCTGTTCAACTAGTTATTCGTTAAACTGCGGTTAAAAATAATTGCAGGCGCGACGTAAGTAATGTTTGTTTTCATTTATAAAATGTGTTTAACGGCGAATTGGCTTGGACATTGTCTCAATTTTATAGTTTTTACATGCATACATTCATCACGCCTGTATTCCCAAATGGGGTAGGCAGAGCACACGAAACGGTACATAGACGAAACTGTGACTACTTCACGTTCCGTGGCTACTTCTAACATGTTTATAATTTTTTTAGGTTTGTTGGTTGCATTTGGCAGGTATAACAGTGACAGGTTGCTAGGCTATCCCCTAAACTATACCTTACTTACCTTAGTCGCCTCTTACGACATCCACGGAAGAAATGGAGAGGTGTTATTCGAAACCCGGCACCACACGGGTTTATAGTTTTTAGTGTAGTTAAAGTCCGATGTCGCTATACGATCCCATGTAAATCCTAAATCGCGCTAAAAATCGTACAACTCAGTTGTGCGCGCGGCGCTGTGTGCGTGCGCTTGTAATACTCAGATTTCTTTTGTATGGCGCTCGTCACGTCACTGCCACTGCATACAAATGAAATCTGTGTATTTACAAGCGCACGCACTTATAGTGCCACGCGCACGACTGAGTCGAACTATCTGTAGTAGTAAGTAAAGTAGGACACTTGCATACATACATACATACATATTATTATCAAGCCTGTACGCCCAAGAGGGGTAAGCAGAGCACATGAATTCAAAAATCCAGTGCCACGTTTAGCAATTTCAGGGTAACCAGATGGTTAAACGTGATATTGCAGTGACAGGTTGCTAGCCCATCGCCCACAATACACTAACCCTTACAACACCCACACGGGAAAAATAACAATTTTATTTTAATTTTCTTTTAATAACGGGTCCCCGGTGACAATGATACCTAATGTTAAATTTAATTATACTCCAGTAATGCCAACACTTGGAGAAAACTTGGCAACATGGAGAATCCAATCTGTATTCCAGACACGTCGGACGTGTTGAAACAAGTTGAATGAACACGGTTATTGCTAACAGCCCCGGATATAAACGTATATTATACATTTATAAATATCGGTTTCCCGTTCACACAAGAAATAAGAAAAACATATCCTGCTAGTTTTACATAGGTACCATCGCGAACAGGGATTGTTGAGCCACTTACCTATGTTTGTAACTTGGTCGTGTAATACTAATCCAATAGATGACATCTAGTCGGTCACATCGGTCATTGATTACACGTCTAAATTGCGAACAGTGGCAAGTGGCTCAACAATCCCGGTTCGTGACTGTACATACGTGTATGTATTCCCAAAAGGTAAAGGTAGAGCTCACAAAATTGTACACCATGACTATTATTTCATGGTTCATAACCACTTTTAGTCTTTTTTTTTTAGGTTTAGAGGTACATTTAGTGACGGGCGGCTAGGCTGACGCCTAAAATATCATCATCATCATCATCATCATCAGCCTATATACGTCCCACTGCAGGGCACAGGCCTCCTCTCAGTATGAGTGGGTTTGGGCTACAGTTCCCACGCGGGCCCAGTGCGGATTGGGAACTTCACACACAACGTTGAATACATTGAATTTATGTGCGATATCGAATTTGATATTTATCACGAGCTATTCGGTGAAGGAAAACGTGAGGAAACCTACACACAACGACGAAGTTGCCTAAAATATGCCTTAACGTATTTATTTAGTTCCTTACGACATCCACGTAGGAAATGCAGAGGTGTCTCGACGCTTGATATCTCTGTCTTGCTTGAGCTTTTGTCAACAGTGCTGTTCGTGTCGCTTGTTATTCCATGAATTATGTGCTGCTTAAAAATTAAGCAGAAGTTTACAAGAAAGAGTATTTTACTTCAATATTTATTGAAGCCTGTCTTCTAAATGTGTTGTGTTGGATCAAGAGTAACACTGTTCCGTTTCTTCCGTGGATATCATAACGACTGAGGAAATAAGCTTCATTTTAGTCAAGGTCTCTAACCCAGTGGCTATGCGACCGTCAAAATAAAGTGTCAAGTCCACCTTAGCTTACAGTCGTTAACATTATTCTCCCTAAACCCATTCACGCTCGATTTCCAAGAGCCGGATTCTGCCATTAAAAATCAGCGTAAAAACTCCTCAGCACATCTTAATCCGTAAATTCCAATTTATCATGACAAAACCCGATTCCGACGAAAATGAACGCTCAAAATCCTACCGACAAAGAAACGTGACACTTTTTATTTGTGACGGAAAACCTATTACGTCATGGCCTAACGGATCTTTGGGCGTTTTTTGGCATTTTTCGTCGCCTCGTGAGGGTCGGGTTTGCATATTTTTTTCTTTTATTGTGCTTTCGGACACTGGAGGTCTTATTGGGATTGGAATGAATGGTCAGGGGTTCCCGGTTTCAGGGTCTTGTTAGTTTTTTAGCCGCTTAAGAAACCAAAGAGAAAGTTACGGGAGTTATTCGATGGAAAAGTGTGAAGAAATGGCGATATAAATGGTTCAATATTTTTATCTGCATCCGTATAATATAATATAATTAAGTGTGTTCAGGCGCAATAAGTAAATGGTTCATACATACATACACCACGCCTGTATTCCCATATGGGGTAGGCAGAGCACACAAAACGATACATACATACACGACAGCACACGGTAAATCTAATAATAAATAAAACGGATTTAAGGAATATTTGAAGCCGGCTTTACTACTTGACACACGAGTTACCTGCAAGTAAAAACTGTAACCCGTATGGTGTCGGGAATAACTGCTCTCCATCTCTTGTGTGGATGTCGTGAAAGGCGACTAAGGATATAGGTTTAGAAATAGGTATTAGGGGACAGGCTAGCGATCTGTCACTATTGTACTACCTATTCCATCTGTTTTCAAACCTAAAATTATGCCAGAAGTGGCTGCAAAGAGTGAAATAGTCTTAATTATGGTTTTGTCTATTTCACGTTTCGTGTGCTCTGCCTACCCCATTTGGCGTAATTAGCATATAGCATGGCATAGGCGTAATTGTATGTATGTAAGTATGTACTTAATAATTATTGAGTTAACCATTCCTAACTTCTAAATGTAACGGGAAACAGGAATGTTGTAATTATAAATTTTTAATCGCTATCTAAATTGAGTACCCTTTTAATATTTGAAGCGTAACCCCAAAAATCTCTGGACGGAACCCGTGTCGAACTAATCAGGAACGTCAAAACTTTTTAAACCCTCCAAAAAAGGGAATTACTTTATAAAAATAGATTCAGCATTTTCGCGGTTCGTTGTCGTGATTAAAATAATAATTTACCACGCTTGTACAGTTCCCGGAGTTTATCGTGGCACGATTTTATGTACAGTCGGCCAAGAAATTGGTCTATCCCTTCAAGATCGATATTCATTTGAACCTCATGAAACAACAAGGTCGATTTCCCCTCGCCATAATATTATGACAGTGACAATGTCAACCTTGTGATAATTTTGATCTCACAGAAACTTTTGTCAAAAGTGGTAGACCATTTTCTTGGTCGACCGTACTACCTGGTGGGATAAATTTGCACATTTTCATAGAAAATCATTAATTCTAGCCAAGTTAGATTTTGGGGAATGTAGGTAGGTAGGTATGTGAGAATTCTATGTACGTTTTGACAGCTGAACGTGCCATAACAAAGTGATAGTGTATTTGCTACCCTACATACAAACGTTCATACAATCACGCTTGTCACATAGACAAAACCGCGACTTATTACTAACTCACGTTTCAAAGTCGCTTTTTGCATAATTATAGGTTTAAAACAGTTGCTAGCCTGTCGCTACCTAAACCTATTTCCTTGCCTCTTATGATTATGACATCTAAGGTAGAAATGGAGAGGTACCTATCCTACATAATATACATAAATGTCACGTCTTATTTCCTGGGGGGTTGGCAGATAATAAGGTAGGTATCCTACATTTGACAATAATAAATATAAACAACTAGCTTTTGCCCGCGGCTCCGCTCGCGTTAATTTCGGGGTAGCACAGAAGAGATAGCTCATCCCATATACCAATTTATAGCTTTCTACATATAAAATTGCGGTATTCTCCACAAACTTCCACCTCTCACTTTAGTGAAATGGGGAGTTTTGAAGAGACAAAAAGTAGCCTATGTCACTCTCCATCCCTTCAACTATCTCCACCCAAAAATCACGTCACTACGTCGCTTCGTTTAGCCGTGAAAGACTGATAAACAAACAAAGTAAACAAACACACTTTCCCATTTATAATATTAGTATGGATTTTAATTTATATCCCGTGTGGTGCCGGGTTAGAATAGCACCTCCCCCTTTCTTCCCGTGGGTGTCTTAAGAGTCGGCTCTGGGAAAGGGTTAGTGTATTGTGGGCGATGGGCTAGCATTCTGTCACTGCAGTATCACGTTTGATCATCTGGTTGCTCTGAAATCGCTAAACGTGGCACTGGATTTTTGAATTCATGTGCTCTGCCTACCCCTCTCGGGAATACAGGCGGAGGATATGTATGTATGTGTATTTTCATTTTGCGCGCTATTCGAGGGCGTTTTAGTAAATAGTAAAAAGACAATTAATCTTCTTTGACGAATCAAAGATGAAGAGTTTGTTTGTTTGTTTGTTTGAACGCGCTAATCTCAGGAACTATCGGTTCGAACTGAAAAATTATTTGTGTGTTGGTTAGACCATTTATTGAGGAAGGCTTTAGACTATATAACATCACGCAGCGACTAATAGGAGCGAAGAAAATATTGGAAAATGTGGAAAAAACGGGGGGGAATAGCATGGGAATAGTCACTCATCCACGCGGACGGAGTCGCGGGCACAGCTAGTTATTCATAAACCAACAATGTATCAAAACATCTAAACATCCAAATAGGATTTATGTGGCCAAGTGGCTAGCTGGCTGGTGATAATATGCCGTAAATAATGTCAAAATTTGTCAGTTCAGTATAAATTTTGACAGCCGCGTATCTTAGGGAATAAGGGTTAATTTATTAACGAAATGTAAGTAACTTTCGCCGTAACGACATTAGTGCTGAATAATATAAAGTACCTATTTTACTCGCAAAAAAGCGGCAGACGTATGAAAATCAGCGGCGCTTCCGTCGTTCTTGAGCTAAATAGAGAAGGTTTTAACCCTTAACCACCTACGTCCAATTTCTGTAAAATAACAACCTACGTGCGGTCCTAGAGATCGCTCGTGAATAATCATCTCAAATTCGGGATCTGTAATATCAAGATAGCATTTCAACGAGTAAAATACACGTTTATGCTTTAGACTTTTATTTTAGAACTTCAAATAACATAAATTATAATAAAATCTTGAGATATGGCATAATCTTTCAAGACTGGTAGATTAAACACAAAAATCGACTCTGATTACATTAAAAGACCTGATAGATATAGGAATTCAAAAAATCAACCTTTTTTTATTCATTTCTATAAAATAAGGAGTTCAACTACAAAATTAAATAAAAAAATAGAGCACTTATCGTCAAATTCTACAAAATTGCAATTCCCAAAGATCCACAATTTTTCAAGGCAGTTGCAGCATATTTTTTACAACATACCCCACTGAATCGGTTCCAAGTCACTACAATCTTCGACTGACATATTTTTGTCATCTGATACCTCCTGTAGCAACCATTTTTCTACATGTTTCACAAAAATAAACAAAATTATGTGGGTGAAAAAAATGACATAATCACCTACAAGCGGTCTCTGAGACGTCTCCGAGACTGTTAAAAAATACAGTAACCACCTACATGCGGTCTCACAGACCGCCGATGATGTTTTTTAACTCACCAAATCAAAATGAGCATACGTCTGAACGAGTCGACGGCACGGCCGGTACTGCGGGAGGGGCCAGCAAAGGTACAAGGACACAGACTCGTGTGCGACATACTCACGTTTAGTTATTGACAATTTTGAGTAATCTATTGTCTGTGAGACCGCACGTAGGTGGTTAAGGGTTAATAAAAACGCGTAAGATGTATGAAATATTGCGGCGCTTACTGTTTTTTGGAGTTGAAAAATTTGTATGGGAGAACGATTTTTTAGTTTTTTAGTATGTTACACTATTTTTTTCCACACTTTCTCATCTTACAAACCTTCCCTGAACTTCAACGAACATTTAAAAAAAAGAATTGGCCAAATCGGTTCGTGCGTTCTGGAGGTATTTCGTCAGGAAGGAAAACACGACTTATTTTTATATAGTAGATTATAGTAACGAGGGTAATCCACGTGGCCACGAAGTGTGAAATAATCATGGTTTTGTGTATGTAGCGCTTTGTGTGCTCTGCCTACCCTATTTGGGAATACAGACGTAATGTATGTGCGTATGTAAGGGCGAAAAGAGTGGTGGCGCGCAGTGTACTTTTTGCAGCAGTCATCTCAAGCTAAACTCGATTTGTGACGTGAGTTTTCCGTATGTCTCAATGAAATTTAGATTAGATTTCCAAGAAAACTCGTTAATTCGTTCAAACTCTTGGCTTCGTGTATTTAGGAACTCCATTAATTGTCACTGTCGAGTCTTTTGTATAAAGAGTTCGCGGTATAAAAATGTTTAATGAAATTTTCAATTGGAGCGTTTTAATATTCATCTGTTCTTGCTAACGGGTTTAGCAAACAAAGCGTGGAATTAAATACTAAAATTGTATTTTTTTAGCTAATAACGAACTTCACGGGTAAATAAGCTTCGCATGAAATTGCTGTTAAAAATTTTACCTTCAAGTGTTTTGCGTGTTTTTATTTCGCAGAATTTTCTAGCTTTATCAGAATTTTTTCATTCTATTTGACAATGTTTCTTTGTCAGCTGTGATCGAATTTGAATTCCAAATTTAAATTCAGAACACCTAACCGTCGTATGTTGAATTTGAATGTGGAATTTTCTGGAATAAGCGTTCTTTATAGAAACAAGATGATTGGTACGGGGGCGAAGACCAAAAAGTTGCACCTGTGTATAGACTCGTAATGGCGTATTTGAAATACCTACGTACAATTCATTTTAAAATTTTGATTTTGATAAGAACACTATACAAACAAAAATGTTTGTGTTACAACATAATCTTCTTTCTTAACACAAATACAGAAATAGTATACAGAAATAGTATTCGATAGTTAATGAGGAATGTTCAGAATTAAATAAATTTACGTGGCACTGGATTTTTCAATTCATGTGCTCTGCCTACCCCTCTTGTGAATACAGGCGTGAGAATATGTATGTATGTATGTATGTACATACCCACTGAGCATCAACTCTGTCAAAATTACATCGTAAATATGCTCCACATGTTAGAACTGAAAATATTTTTCTTCTTCATGAAACCCTTACGAGTGGGCTATTATTTTATGGACAGGGCTTCAAAAATAATATTGGTCTAAAAATTATAGTTTGCGCGAGAGACTACTTCCAAAGTGGAAAAGTGTCCCCCCCCCCTGCCCTGTAAATTCTAAATTAATCAAATAATAAATTTCAAAAAAATGTGTGATGGACACTGAGTAAAGTTCCACCGAAAATTGGTTTGAATGAGATCTAGTTTTATAGTTTTTTTTTAATAGGTCACCGCCATTTACCTTTAATTTACCTAGACAATAGTGCGACATCCTTCGTCCGTAAGTCCGACTCGCACTTGGCCGGTTTTTTTAATTAAAAATATATTCAAGTATTGCAAACACGTCAGATATTTCAATGCTCCTCATATTCGGTTCGCTTAATTCACCATAAGCACACTTGAACTCGTTTTAATTATATCGCTACAATCTCGTCTGAGCCGTTTTATATTTTCGATACAAATCATTTGTTTATTTTATCGATACGTAGCTTTAAAATAAATGGAATATTAAATCAAACGCGCTTATCTGCTGATTACATTGTAGATTATTCGTAAATCGTTTTTTTTTAAATTCTTTATTTATTTTTGGGGCTTTAATTTTCGAGCTTCAGTTGAAACTTATTGATTACTGGCTGAAAAGAATGCGTTTTTGAATGTGTCGTCAAGACTATGGCTGTATGGGCTTTATTTCTTTCGGTCCTCTCGGAGAGAGTGAAAAAAGTGCTCGCCACGCTTTCGTAGTGTCATGACGTCATGAGGATTTTGAATTTAATTTTAAGAACATCAGAAAATTTGTTAGTTGCCAGTAAATCCACATTGTACGTTTAAATAGGTTTAACTAAATATTTATTTTCTGTTCTGCCCTGCTAATAGCAAAGGACGCATCTTCAAGACAGAGTCTTAGTACTTACATCCTTTTTAGAACCATAGTGTTCTGAGCAATCATTTAATTGTTTTTAGGGTAGCTAAATCGTCAAACTTCGTAGACCAGTATAAATAAAATTTAACTTTTAACAAAATGTTGTTGTTTTCTAGTTGTATTTTGTCATAATATACACAGGAGAAATGTCTCGTGAAAGAAATGTAAAAATACTATCACAGCCGAGGGGATCAATTCTGTGGCTCCTGTGAAAAGTGATACAAGTCTAAAATCGACATTTTACAGGAGAGCAAAAACAAGATTTAAAAAAATCTGGGTCGTGTACCGAGGGGTCTAGCATACACTGAAGTACTTTGATTTATAGATAAAAATATGTTCTATAAACGTATATATACGGTTTTTCTGTAAATGTTGTAAGTTCGAAGAAAATCGCGAAAAACATTTGACTTATACCTATTGAAATGTCTAATGCCAGTAAATATTGTGTGTCAAATGATACAAGTTCAGTTATATCTTGATGCACCCCTGTTGCGCTCAAAATATCTCTTGGTGTAAACTGATATACACTAACTTGCAAAATGCTATAACTCAGCATTAAATGTCTCCAGCTCAATGTTGCTTGAACTAAAGTTAAACATAAAACCCTGACAAATCGATTTTGAGACTTTGTACCTCGTTCCAAGTAAAATTTACCTGACTTATATCAGTTTGCAAAAAAATAGCCCACTGAAAATAAGTGCTAAAAGATACAAATCAAGTTGTACCCCTGGCTAACATTCATATTTACGGTGTAAATAAATACAAGTTTCTAGGAAATTAATCAACGTTTATGAAAGTCCTCTAAAATTGATAATTAACTCACATATTAAGCAGATATTCATCATAATCCTTAACACAGGTAAGTATAGATCTCATAATCATTATTTTTCGATAAAATGGAATAAAAAACAAACTGGCTTCACCCCTATAAAAAATTCAAGTTTCACAATACTTGGTCGTAAATTTAAGGAGATTACCTTCCAACTTTCTCTCTGAGGACTTACGTCTCCAGACATAACATCTGCCTGGAGAGAGTTCTCACTATTAGAGTGTTTACTACATTGGTAACCCTTAACATTGGACATTAAACGCAACCTTCTTTGACCGACATAATAACAACGACGTAGTTTCAACAGCAAGCCAGACTACGGCACTGTACACTACTAACATGCAGCTAAATTCCATGCCTGGTGTCTATAATGTCTAATCTACTACACGGCCCTCACGTAGCTTAAGGTAGGCACTCCGCCAATCACATCGGATCCGAGCAACTCGCTCTTCGACAATCACGGCGAATCATCAACGCTAGCTAACGCGGCTCAAGTTTTGCAACTGGCCCTTACAATCTTCCACGGTACTGCGATGTCTCATTGACCTTCAGTCTAAGAAGCGGGCTGATGTAGCGCCCCAGCGCCACATTCATCGAATAGTCGAATTAAACGAAGTTTTGAGGATTGACTACATAAATACAACTTCTAACTTTATCTCGGACTTCGGTCTCCAGGCATAACATCTGCCTGGAAAAATATCTCTATTAGAGTCTTTCCCTTAAGTTTATGATCCAATTTATTACTTATTTATAGTTATTTAAGAAAGTAGTTAACCACTTTCCGGTTACCAACTTCACTTCGTTTGGTTTGGGAACTGTTTACGTTGTGTCTCATCGCTGCCAATGTGGTGCACAAGTCAACTCTTTCAGTCACCACGGCTTATCCTGCCGGAAAAGTGCAGGGCGCATCCCACGTCACGCTAGTGAATGACAATGTCATTATGACATCATCCGCTGAGCCCTCGTGAGTGTCGGCGTGCCAGCGGTCCTTGAGCGAACTGGTTTGGCACGTGAAGTTAGGAAGATGCCCGACGGCATGACGCTTATGCCGTGGAAGCTGGGTCGGCCCCTGGTGTTGGATGCAACCTGCGTGGATATCCTGGCCTCATCCCGCAAGGGTGGCTTGTTTTTCGCCCAGAAGATTGACATCATCATTCAGTGAAGCAATGCTGACAGTTTTCTTGATACTCTGACGATTGGCAGCGAATTGAAACCACTTTACCGTAGTTAATGATCCATATTTTTTGTGTTGTTACAATAAAACTTTTCTTACTTAAAAAAAATCAAATTACAATAGTAGTTCGTAATAAGGAGTAGATAATGAAGTAATATTAGTAGCCTATCTAAGAGTAGTAGCGTAAATAATGGCACAGTTGATAGTATTTGTCTAATAAGATAGTAATTGGTTTTTTTGGTAGCTAAATTAGCTAATTAAGTTAAAAAATAATTGTGTCAGCTTAGATAGACAGATAATCAAACCAATCATAGCACAGACACAGTAGGTATCTGAAACGATAGATGACACCTATGATCAATAAGTAGATACATACTTTAAGTAAAATGCTAAAAACAGAAATTAAGAGCTACCTTGGCTGTGAATACCCGTTTACTAAACAGTATTTCGTGTCAAGCAATATATTTCAATACTTAAGCGAAAAATTTAAATATATAAAATTTCGTATAACCTGATACAATTCTCAACTTACGCGTTGATCTAAAGTGAATTTGGACGTGACCACACCTTGTCATAGCTGCAACGACACTGAAGCCGTGAGCCGAGCCGATCGCACGCATCCCTGATCCCGCATCACCTCGCCCCGCGCACTCCCACCACATTCTTTATGCTCGCATTTATATTACTTTACACGACTGTGTAATAGCGTAGATATTTAACGGGAATAGTTTGACTTTTAGATATGATTCAATTTGTATTCTTTTACACTTCAAAATTAATTTGTGCTAAGTGATTCATGACGAGATGTATCACTAATCACAAAAGATATAAATCAAATTGGTCTTAGATTGGTGGGTACATGTTGAGTTAAACCCTGTTTTTAGATTAGAAAAGTTGGTCCAAAGTGATATAACTGGAGATGTATCAATAAAACCGAAAAAAATACGGAAAAATAAATAGTGAAAATAAATTTAATTGCACTTATACCTTAAAACACAAAAATATCCTAAAAAATTATTATAAAAAGTGGTTACGACTTGATATGTATCTATATGCACGATTTTTTTGCGGAAATGCTGCTACTTGTATCACTTTTCACAAAATTATCTCCGAAACTATAGCACCTAGAAGTACGTGAGTTAGACCAAAAAATTCGTTATTTTTTTCTGATTATTCCTAAACTATAAAACACAAAAAGGTACAAGTCGAGTTGTATCACTTTTCACAGGAGGCACAGAATTATATTTTTAACAGCTAGCAGGAAATTTCGAAACACAACATGAAAAGTACCTCTTACAAGTTGAGAACAATGTACGTCTCTAAATTCTTCCTGTTTCCGCCAATGCCTCAAGGCGTTCATAAAATGAAATTGCGAGTCTTCCACGGCGACCTTGTTTGCTTGAATGTTGGTCTGTAATTTCTTACGTAGCTATCGGCTAAACGCGAGCACATGGCAAATTAGGAAGAAGTGCAATCTACTCCTGAGTTTTGAAGTTTGTGTATAATATTAATTAGAAGTAGCATAAATGCGGTAGAAGTAAAAATAATGAAATAAGAGAGGTGTACTCAAAGATGGAATATCAAATATGGATGCTAGTATAGAGAAAACTATGCTTAGTTGGTTTGGTTGTATAGAGAAATAGGATAAAAGAGCAGTTGTCCGGGATAGAAAGGCCTAGATGGACGTGCCATGATCAAATCGGGGACATTTTAGAAACAGGTGAAGAGTATCCAAAACCAATGAAGATGTGTATGAAGGGATTAATGAATGTGGATGACGCAAGAGAGGTATGTCAGGAACGTAGAATGTGGACAAAGAGTAGTCTACCTACCACTCCGAGAAAAAGGCGTGACGGTAATGTATGTAAGTTTATGCTGTTACTAAATTACTAAAGTATCGACCATTATGAGATATACTTTTCGGGCTAGCTTTTTGCTAGGGCAAGATATGATGCCTACAAAAATAAAAATATTTTGCTGTCCACCTGATGAATACAGATCGCAGATGAATGGGGCAATCAGCCTACAAAATCAAATCCACGGATGGATAGATTGAAAAAAAAAAGTATCTTACCCGAACCCAAACTACATTATAGTATTTATAAGCATCAAGCTATACTCAAATAGGGAAAACAGAGCACATGAAACGTTACATAGACAAAACCATGACTATTTAGGCTTTGTAGGCAGACATAAAACGCTACATAGACAAAACTATTTTCATTTCACGTTTCGTGGGAACTTCTAGCATATTTTTAAGTTTTAAATTAGCTGGTATAAGTTTGCTAGCCAGTCACCTTAACATACATTAGCCAATCTTATCGTCTATTACGACAGCCAAGGAAGAAATATAGAGATGTTATTGTACACCCGACACAAAGGTAAAACCCGAACTATTCTAAATGAAATTAAAGTCGTAATCTTCAAACTTTAACGCCAAAACCAATACGTTTCTGGTCCATAAAGTTTTCAGTCTACCTACGTGATAAAGTAGGAGTGGGACGCATGCTTGCAATCATGTCGGGCGGTCGAATTTGTGCGACGCGCGAAAAATGGCTTCCAGATATAGAATAGCTCTATTCTGTGCTGGAAATGTGATGTAAGAGAGATATTGTAGAGTTAAACCGATTTAGGTTAAATAAAACTACCGTGTGTTGTCGGGTTTAGACTAACACCACAATATTTTGCCCGTGGATATCGTAAGAGGCGACTAAGGATATAGGTTAAGATATATTTTAGGCCCTTGTGGTGCCGGGTTAGAATAGCACCTCCCCTTTTCTTCCCGTTGGGTGTCATAAGAATCGACTCTGGGAAAGGGTTAGTGTATTGTGGGCGATGGGCTAGCAACCTGTCTCTGCAATATCACGTTTACCCATCTGGTTACCCTGAAATTGCTTAACGTGGCACTGGCTTTTTGAATTCATGGGCTCTGCCTACCCCTCTTGGAAATACAGGCGTGAGAATATGTATGTATGTATGTGTGTACAACTTATTACCGCGTGGTGTTGGCTTTAGGCTAACACCTTAGCATTTTGCCTGTGGATGAGGCTACCAAGGATACAAGTAAGTAACTAAACATTTAATCGGCAAAACCCGGGAAATGATGCAATCCAAAGTGTCATTGGATTTTTGTACTGTTATGGTTGTGTTTAGGCAGGTACTATTTTATTTTTTTTATTTATTGCCAAATGCCACATTGAAAAATGAAGAGAAGAAGTGATTAAATGAATTAAAATTAACTCTTACTTTTCCGATATTGTTATATGACGATGGGAAGTGATTTTGCACTAATGCTGCACTGCCGTTAGTATAGTTACCGGAATATGCGTAACGTAGCAAGATTTTTTATTGTACCCCTACAATCATCGCCTTTTTCAAGTAAAGCGATGTGCAAACTTTCCCCCACCACAAAGTATTTTGCCAAGTTTGATGTCGATCGCTAAATTCTCACTATTAAATCGCTTTACTTTCCCGAATATCGACCTCAAGTCGACTTTCCCAAGGCACGGGGAATTCGTATGTTCGATTCGAGAAATATTCGACAGCGTATGTGAAATGTTGACGTAGAGTCCATATTTGTTCAGTTTTGTGTCTTAAGGTATGTAGGAGATGCTGATTTATTTGACGTTAGTCGGCGAAGCGTTCATTTGCTGTTAGTGCGACGGTTTTCACGTTTAACATGTTGTGAGAAAAACGCTTCCAATGCTCTTTGTGTTTAAATATACACATCCGTACTAATATATAAATGTGAAAGTGTGTTTGTTTGTTTGTTTGTCCGTCTTTCACGGCTAAACGGAGCGATGAATTGATGTGATTTTTTTAGGTAGAGATAGTTTAGGGCATGGAGAGTGACATAGGCTACTTTTTATCTCTACATAACTCCCCCACTTCCCTAAAATGGGGTGTGGAAGTTTGTTGAGAATTCCACAATTTTCAATGTAGAAAGCTATAAATTGGTATGTGTGCTATCTCTTCTGTGCTACCCCGAATTTAACGCGAGCGTAGCCGCGGGCAAAAGCTAGTACATACATATATCACGTGCAGCCGTGTGGCGTGTTAGAATAACACCTCTCCAATTCTTCCGTGGATGTCGTAAGAGGCGACTAAGGAATTAGGTCAATCACAGTTCAAGCTGCTAAGCTACCACGGCTGTCTGTTTGTAAGATCTGTGTACAGAAGGATCACGAACCAAAAATTACAAGTAGGTAGGTAAGCATTTTGCAATGTGCGTCTATTAAAAATAATGGACATAACTCTTGTGTAACATCTTACTACCCCGAAACATGTTCAGTTAAACACAATTAAAGACGAATTTGAATTTCAAAAACGATGCGGTGGTTTTTTAACTTTTTAAATTAGTAACTTTAGTACGTTATCAACTTTCACCCACGCACTCGCCTCATAAACATCGACTTCGCAAACATTAGCGCAAACAAAAAACAAAAGCTTGTAAAAAGTATAAAACGCCATATTTCCGTGGCGCCTGAAACATAATTTGAGGTGAACTTTTCTAATATTCCCTTTTGGTTACCAATTCCTTTTTACCGAAACTTCTGCAAAACGTTTCCAACTTTGAATTATTGTATTGAATCTGATTTGTAAAGTTTTGGAATGACAGTGTCAGAGCAAGTTCTTATTAGGACGCGTCATAAATACTTTGGAATTGCCAGGATTTGTAATTATAATGATTGTTGTTTCACATTGCATGATAAAACAAATGAAACTAAAAACAACAGTGCGTGCAAAGTGTTAACACTGCAAATACAAATCACTCTACTGGCACGATTTTTTTTATTTACAAATAGATGTCTATACATCTCCCTATACATCTCCCTATAGATGTCCCTATAGACTTGAGATGAATATAGAGGTGTATAATGGTCCCAGATTTAATATAGAAAATTAAACTAGTGGAACATACATATAAATGTGGGAGTCGTCTGCGCAGGGCCTACGAGTGAGTCTCACGATCGTTTTAAGTTTAAAATCCCAAAATACCTAAAATCTTTCGAGGCCTTTTATCTGACTGAGTAGGTAACTAGTTCCAGCATATATCAGCTAGCCAACAATATGATTAGTGTAGATAGGAGGGACGTCGTTATGGGGCGAGCCATTTCATCGAGCCCCTAAGTCCGGTGCGATTTGAAGGTCCATTTGCTTGGGACCCTCTGACCTTTGGTTTGGGGTCAACGGTGAGGCGGGAAGCGGTGAGAGTTCGTGATATAGTCGAAATTATAATACTGTCATACACACATGATGCTTGTATTCCTAAATGTGGTAGGCGGAGGACATGAAATGCTATTGTAGGTATAATAAATAGTGAGAGGTTTCTTAGCTTTTGAAACATAAACTACTGTGTGGGTCTCAACCGCAATGAAATAAAGTGGATTACATAGATAATTGAAATTAGTTCGACATGATTCGGGCAAATTCGTGACCCACCATCGGGAGCAATGTGACGTAGAAAAAACGCGCACTTTGTACGTCAGTGTATCCCAGTGTAGCCCTCTCATACTGAGAGGAGGCCTGTGCCCTGCAGTGGGACGTATATAGGCTGATGATGATGATGATGTATCCCTTCCATTTCACTACAATAGGATTTGATGATACTTACTATATACCCCTTTTAGTTAAGTCTAACTTAAAAATTGTGCTAAAATGCGGCTACAATGTAACACTTTGTGTGCACTGTCTCCCCCATTTAGGAAAACAAGAATTTTAGTGACAAGAGTATCAGGCGCGAGTTGCTGTGCTAAGCCTACTGGAGCAAATTTAATATTGAAGTGACCTTTCTTACATACATACATATTCTCACGCCTGTATTCCCAACAGGGGTAGCCAGAGCACATGAATTAAAAATCTCAATTTTTTTTGACGGCATTGACTTCTAATATCTACATAATAAACACATGATAAACACCCTATGTACGTAGCTATAGTAGAGACTTTTAGGTACTTAAAAAAGGTAAACAAACGGGATCAGTCAAGTCAACCAGTCCAATAATGCATATGACGTTTTTATTGACACATTTAGTCTTATTTTTGATCTATGTATACCCAGCAGAAAAATCAAGATAACACACAAAAAACGATTAAACTGGAAAACCAAGGGATTGGTGACATCGAGCAGACACGAAAGGCAACTACATTTAGAAAGTCTGAAATCGAATTGTGCAGTATTAAAACACAAATATAAGAAATACTGTCAAATCATGAAGACTGTAACAAAACTACTTAAACGAAATACGAACATAAATTATATACGTCAAAGCACCAATAAAAGCAAAGCGTCTTGGCAAATAATCAAACAAAATACATTGCAGACAACCACAATTAAGGAAACTGTAGAGAGTATAAAAAAAGATAACAAAATAA
>BHDV01063466.1:48442-58743 GCA_005406045.1 Adoxophyes honmai
ACGGACGGACAGACAGACAGACAGACAGCGAAGTCTCAGTAATAGGGTCCCGTTTTTACCCTTTGGGTACGGAACCCTAAAAAGATCCCAGCAAATTCCTTATATTACAAAATTAATTGTCAAATTTGTAAAGAATCGAAGAACTGTATTTTCAATTGAAATCCTAACACAAAAAGTGCACATCGCTTGCTACGTCCCCTTTCGAAGTCGAACCTGTCAATAAAGGAGCTGTCAATTAAACGGACCCCTTTGACCTCTGTCATTAGAACGTTGACGTAATCTCGGAAAAAGCTGACGTTCACCATTCAAACGAGGCCGTAGCTATCTCGCGAGGGATCTTTATAGGGGCGTCGAGTCAGATAGGTGTTAAATCTGCAGTAGAAAAGGCAGGAAAGTGTTGGAAGAGTCGGCATTTTTATATATTTCTGGCTGTTTTTTCTCTGTAGTGGTAGAACTCCTCTCCATTTCTTCTGCGGATGTCGTAAGAGGCGGATAAGGAGGAAAGGTATGCTTTAGGCGACAGGCTAGCAACCTATCCCTATCCACCTATCATACCTTTTTCTACAAAACATAAAACTACCGTGAGACTCACTCATACCTTTTTCATCTATTTCAAACCAAAAATATGCCAGTAGGCTACGAAGCGTGAAATAGGCATGATTTGGGAAAATGGGCGTGATTGTATGTATGTACCTATGTAGGGGTAGCTGTTCGCAACTTTCCGTCACTTTACACTTTGTAGTTTTTCCTTGAAATTTTGGTTCAATTTGTAAAAAAAAGTCCTCGAGTTTCGCACTCAGCAAGTCACGTGATAGATGAAGTTCGCTCGATGAAAGTAATTTAGGAAATCGCATTACAAATTATGTGAAACTAACAACAAGTACTAAAAATGACTAAAATAATTATTTACTGGGTTTTCAGTTTCAGGATCCTTGAAGCGCATGTCCAAATCGCACTTGGCCGGTTTTTTCATTCTTTATTACTTACTAATTAGTCATTTAATCATTATAAATATCACGCCCTTATTGCCAAACGATGTAAACTGAGCACAGCAAACGCTACACGAACGAAAAAATGACTATCCGTGTTACGTAGCCAGTTTCATCATACTTTTAGGATTCAGTTGGACAAAAATTTACAGTCTATTTCAAACGAAAAGTCCTCCGATTTTCAAGTTGATATTCGATTTATTTCTTTGGGGCAATTTGACTGAGAAGCAGCCTTTTTACTGTTTTATAGTCTATTATTGAAAGTTATAGATTTATAGCCAATAATTTTGCACTAGAAAAGATCCCCAGTTACTATTCCCTATAGTTAGTTTTTAGATCCCTTAAGGGATATGTTCGCCTTTGTACTTGTGTTCTGTTTTGTTTGTTATTTTGTCATGTTTATTCTGCACAATAAAGAGTTACATACATACATACATACATCTTATGCTCGGTTTATTTTAAGTTAAGAAATTCAACGTCTAAAACTTTAAATTTTCTCTGGAATTCAAGGGTTTACTGAATAACGCTTAGTACAGTTTGCTATTATTTTCAATACAAACAGTATCATCATTTGCGGCGATGCCTTGGATTTTCTCATAAAATAATGAGGATTTGACTGTTTTAATTTAAAATAGAAAAAAATGGATCATTGCGGACCTCATTAAAAAGTAATTTTGTGTCCACTAAAGATAACATTTTTGTTTCGTTTTGTTCTTCAAATTATTGACACAGTTTTTATTTAATTTATTGTATTCTACCTGCCAGATGTCCTCCTGATTCAAACAGATTCTAGTAATCGAATAACTTGTCAGTACCGTCAAGCAATTCGATACCAGTACCGCTATGAATCTTTTAACAAGAAGTCTTATATTGTTTTCGTTATTAGTTTGTACGGTTTGTATTGACGTTTCTTGGAGATATGTTTAAGGTAGCACAGATATGAAATGTTATCTACATCCATTTATTAAGTTTCCTATTAATACGCTCAGACGCAATAAAAAAATACCCAAATTAAAAAACCTATATCAATCTTATATGGTAACATTACAATTTTTACTTTTTAAAATTGGTTAGGAACGATATGAAACACATGACGATCGAACGAAGAAAGGAAATTAGTTCTTTCAAATTTGGAACGCGCTTATGGTGGGGCTGGCGGCGCGAGCTTGTGACGCCGATGTGCAATTAGGCTCAATTCACACCAGAAGAGCAGCGCAGCGCAGCGTAGCGCAGCGACCCGCTCCGTGGAGAATGCGCGAGGATTCCTGCGAATGCTCGAGAAGCCGCTGGAATACGTAGGAAGTCGCTGGAATTTACATAATTATTGACATATTGACATATGTATTGACAGCGGCCGTCGCGACTACTCGAGCATCCTCGGGCATTCCCGCGACAGCTCGCGCAGTCGCACGGCTTTGTTTATGGAATGCGCTGGAATTCCCGCGGATCTGCGGGCATCCGCGCGCATCGTTAGAGTTTCTCATGCGATAATAAGTCTTATTGTAATGAAAATAAAGTTGAAATTTTCATGTCACTGAAACTGCGCTCCGCTACGCCGCGCTGCGCTGCTCTTCTGGTGTGAATTGAGCCTTATTGTTTGGAGAATTCGAGTTCGCCATATTTGACACCATGACTATTTCTTACATAAACGGTTATGTAAGAAATAGTCATGGTGTCAAATATGGCGAACTCAAATTCTCTTCTTAAATCTGCTGAAATTACGGAATTTCAGCAGATTTTAGTAACATGATTTTCTTCTGTGAAAGTCATAAAAGGCGACTAAGGAAATAGGTAAAAGCTTTGTGCGACTGGTTAGCAATCTGTCACTTTTATTCCTCTTCCATCTGCTTTCAACAACAACAATTAAGCTTACCAATAAAAAAATCATTTCCGATACAAGATTTTTTGCCGACTGTACCTACTTTATTGTCATCCACCCTAAATTATGTGCACCATATTCCAAGTCAATCAGACCAACCATTGAAGAGTTCCCTCCATCGGAGACAGTCCCAACTGAGCCACCAGAATTCTACTACCGGAATATTGTATTGTCATCCAAGTTACGTAGGTATACCAAGTTTCAGTTCAATTGGTCTCTTCCTTGCAAGATTTGTAAACATACATAACTTACATACATACATACAAAAGTGAAATTAAATAAAAGCTTGTAATAATAAAAACAGAGCAGTTTTATCATTCGAATTGGTATAAAATTGTTTGCGCAAGCACCTAAAAAGGCTTGGGCCGAATTTTGTAAAATAAACATAGACCGCAAAGGACCTCGCTAAAATCCATCAAAGGTACCTATCAGGGTTCCCACCCACTTAACAAAATATTTCACCGATTCAAAGGCAAACCTCTGTGCTAACCGTATTATGGTACTCTTGCGTTTAACGGTATGCCGATTCCATCGTTATTCAGTGGGGTTTCGGCTCAGTTTCGAGCAGCTGAAGGAAATGGATTTTGACAATTCTAAGAAGATTATGGTAGTGTAACGAAGTATTGTACGGAAAAGAAACCAGGAAATATGCGAATGAAATTTAAGTCCTTTGAAAAGTTTCCATGGAGAGACGATACGGCAATGTTTTTAGGCTGAATAATGACTTAAGGTTCATATATCGCGCCTGTATTCTTAATTAGAATAGGCAGGACACTTGAAACACTACATAGACAGAACTATGGCTACTTTACGTTTCACGGCCACTTAGCATACAATTTTAGGTTTCTAGTTGGCAGTCATAATAGTGATAGGTTGCTAGCCTGTCGCCTAAAGTACCTACGTACACCTAAATCTGCTTCCTTATTCGCCTCTTGATACATCCACGGAAGAAATGGACCAGTGTCATTCTAATCCCCGTACCCACCTGCAATCGTTTGAAATTGCAATACTACGCTTTGACTAAGCGCCGAAGCAGAAAATACGAGGCAATATTTCCAGATTTTCGTATTTTTTTTTACATGGAAATTCTGAGAAATGAACTTCACAAGGCATTTTAGACGCGTGTACACGACCACCGCTTAAAATGACACCCTAGTTAAGTCGCGTTTTCACCTAGTGTTCTGAACAGTTCCGAACGAGCATTCGTTCGTTCGTGCGGTAGATGAAAACGCTTAACCGTTCGAATGTGTTCGTTCAGCGATGATCGGCCGGACTCGGCGAGCGAATGCTCGCTCACTCATTCATTCAGTGTAAACGACGTCATAGGCGAGCGAACAGATGTTCAGAGCATTTGCTTGGCGTTATAGCTGCTCTGTGGTTCTCCGATCTTTTTCAATTTTGATTCAACTGAATCACAACAAACGCTGCACTAGCTAAAACCAACTCTCCGCCGTCCATGATGGCGGTGAAAACGCAACTGGCTCGCTCGCCTACTATTCGCCGATCTTTTGTTCTAAACAAATGTTCGTAATTCATTTAAGTGAAAACAGATGTTGTCTGTTTTGAGCGAACATAGGCCGAACAGCCGAACATATTTGTTCTGAGCAAATGTTTGCTTAGAACACTAGGTGAAAACGGGGCTTTATGAGCAACAACACTTAATTGTCTTTTTGACAGACCGTAATAACAAAATGTAATTGCAACACGTCATATACCTAACTCTACAGGTAAAACATAGACAACCGGGAAGCTATGAAACTTCGCGAGCTTATCAGATCCGTATTCCAAGAAACAAAGGCCGATACGACCCGCCTCCAGTTAATATAGAATTTGATAAATGTACGGGGAAATGAGGTTTGCGTTGAACTCGTTATTCAAAATAAATGCGTGCGAAATGTGATATTACGCGGTGATCATTCCCTTGTGGCTTTGTTCTCATACTGCATGAATTTATTATCTCCGTCGTTTTTGGTCAAGAAATCGAGAAATTTCTTTGAGTTGATATGTTTGTATGTAACTCTTGATTGTGCAAAAAACATATGATGAAATAACTAGCACAGAACAATACAGAAGTACAAAGGCAAACATATTCCTAAAGAAACCTCTTTCTGATGACGTTCGAGCGATTGACAAAACATGTGAAATTAGAGTAGACACACAAAAAAAGTTGAGAAAAGAAATACCATGAGACATACATAGTACCTATATACGAGTATAATATAAACACCCATTACAACCATGAGGGGCAGCGCAGACGACAGACTTTTGTGCGATCGAGCCTGCGGAGCAATAAAAACTCTGAATGGAAACTGTCAGCGCGCCATTCAGAAATTTCGCACAAAAGTCTGTCGTCTGCGCTGCGCCTTAAACTAACAGACTAATATGTACATTATAAGAATACAATACAACATTAAAACCAGCCAGAATACAAACAACACCGTATACATTCAGGGGGAGCTGTCTAGCCAGTACTCCTACAAACTATTCGCCAGGATCGCAACACACAGGGTGTTGGTTGTATACATTTGCATACATTACGCCTTATATTCTCAAAATGTTTAAAATCAATTTAAAAATACATAATAATACGGCATTTTTGTAACAACAATCTCTAAAGTCAGGCATAATATTACAATAAATTAATACCGTATCGTATATTGAAGTTAAACAAAGTATATTAATTAATTCTAATGTTTTATCTATCCCCAGGGCCCGTTTTGGTACAGGTTTTCTGAAATAAACCGGCTAATATTTTATGCAAATACGTTCTCTTGAAATAACTCGCTTACAGTCATAATACATTCATGAAGCTTTTGACGAAGAACCCTGCAAAGGTTATAAAGGTTATTTGTTCGCGAATGGCAAAGCTACAGAAAAGAAATTTTAAGAGATTAACATGCTATTCTACGTTTGCTCGTGGTTTTCTTCGTTTTTTATGCGCAAATCGGACGGTATTCCGCGTATTTTTAAATACAAGATTTCAGGTATATACTTCCTTTTTTGTAACTTTCACTTTTTTTTGGAATATCCTTTTTTACAACTGATGTTTTATTGACTTTAACCATTTTTGAAATTACTTTCCTCACTGTGTTGTCCTGTGTTTTACCCATTTCCTCTTTTTTCCTTAACCCAGGGCAAAACAAAGAAAAGTAGGTACAATTTGACAATTAGACATTTTCTAGGATCAGTAGCTCTTCTCATCTAGGTATTAAAGGTGACTTAGATCAAGGAAAAAGAACATATTTTGGTTAATGAGTCCACAGTTATTAATTGGCATACTCTCTACGCTCCCATTTTTTTCTATAAAATTAAATTAAACAAGAAATATTTTTTTTATAATCAGATATCATAAATTGCTCAACGCTATAGAAGTTTATTTTGAAATCTGTGAAAAAAAGATTACAGGTGTCTACAAAAAGTGTAATAAAATTTACCGCCATAATGCCGTTATAAAAGTCATGTATATTCCGTAATTTTCCTCATCCGTTTCTGGTGTTGGCTGTACCAATTGTTAGATGATCTTCCACCGTAGCAAAAGGAAAATGAGCCAATTAATTATTGTACTGTCTTAACGTAAAAGGTCGTAAGTGTACTTAGATCTTTGTACAGATACGCCCTTTTTAGGTTGAACATTGTACCGGAAAAAGTTTACTTATTGTGTAACTTGGATTCAGCTTTCTTTTTCACTTTTCAAGTGACAAATGAAGTGGTTGCTATAGCAATTAGGGTGAAACAAATTTATTGCAAGTTTTTTTCCTTTTAGCCTTTCCACCTGAGTTTGTCAAGGGAAAAAAGTTGTGTTCTGTCGAGTAAAAAGTTAACTTAGTAAAAAAAGTGAAGAACAGAATTAATTAAATTAAATATTGCCTGTATTCCCAAACGGGAATGAGCACCAATCGTTAAAAAATTACAGTCTCTGTAAAATGCCAAGATTTTAACTGTTCATCTTGTATGTGGATGTCCTGCGCTGCGCTGCGCTTGCTGATTGAGTTTCCACAATTTTTTTTATCTAGGTTGATGTCTAGCTTCAATTTATTGTTATGTATACCTTAGTACTTAGATTGGAGCCAGTATACACTGGTCTAGGTTTTAAACTAACCAGCAGGGCTATTATCTAACGCACTGAAAATCTATCCCGTGTGGTGCCGGGTTAGAATAGCACCTCCCCCTTTCTTCCCGTGGGTGTCGTAAGAGTCGACTCTGGGAAAGGGGTTAGTGTATTGTGGGCGATGGGCTAGCAACCTGTCACTGCAATATCACGTTTAACCATCTGGTTACCCTGCTGAAATTGCTAAATGTGGCACTGGATTTTTGAATCCATGTGCTCTGCCTACCCCTCTTGGGAATACAGGCGTGAGAATATGTATGTATGTATGTATGTGAAAATCTATGTACAGCGGTTTCACAAAGGATCTAGATCCCAAGCGTCGCAGTAAAGTGCTTTCGTTTAAAAAATTGGATTACAATAATAGTGAGAGCGTTACGCAAAATATTTTTTTGGTAAATCATTCTTTCAATTAGCTTTAAATGTCAGAATTCAAATATGGGTATGGGCTTTGGTTGCGATGGTGTTACGTGATGCTAAATGTTTCAATTTCAAATCGAGATTTGGTGTGTCAAATTGAAATCGATGTAGATAAATAGCCCCGCTGGTGTTAACTTAATCCTGTCCTGACGAATGTCAAACTGTCCAACTTCAGATAGAGCAAGTCATCCTAATCAAGACACTTTAATGTTTAATCGTAGTTAGAACTTAATAATTTTATTGTTGCAGTAGTTTTATAAGGCCATTTTTAGACCAACTCTATATAAAATTCGTTGTGATTGACATGAAAAAGTTCTACCATCTTAAATTAATGTTAATACTAGCGATCCGTGACTACTTTATATTAGGTATACTACAGAATTACATCACATTAAAAACTTCAAAAATTACCAGTGTTTCTTTAATATATTATGCGTGTATTATACATATAAACCTTATTCTGAAATCACTCAATCTATTAAAAGAAACAGCATCAAAATCCGTTGCGTAGTTTTAAAAATTTAAGCGTACATAGGGACAGACAGCGAGAATCGACTTTGTTTGATACTCATTACGATTATACCTATGATGTTAAACTTTAGTAACTTTAATTCATATTTTATCAGGTGGGACGTAATCATACTATTTTACTTTTTAATAAAGTCACATAATATTGTTCGAAAGACTTTCGTCGCAGTACTATCCAAAAACTTCGTAATTTCCGCCTAGACGGGCGATGTTCGGAAGCAAGGCAATTTGTTTAAACCGACGAGCATGTAATGTGGCTAGAGAGATGAATGTGGAATATATATCTCAGAAGCAGGGTTAGCGTTGGTGTCTCTGTAGGTAGGTATACCTTGCAGAGAATTACCCGTTACGACACGTGTGTATAGTTCTTGTGACCGTGTTGAGGTAGACGGACACCTCTTTATTTCTTTGAATGTCGTAAGAGGCGACCAAGGAAGTAGGTTTAGAAATGTTTTACCTTTTTTTTTTTTTATTTGCTTTTCATACCGCATTTGAAAATACAGGCGTGATGTGTTTATATTTTCCAATATCACTCCCTTTCACCACCCTTTTGTATCGTTGTAAGTTTAAAAACTCAACTGTAGCAGCGTTCATTTGTTTTCCTGTAACTTAAATACTTTAAAGCTGCTATAATAATAATTTTAAACAAAAAAAAACCGACTTCAAATTAGCAATATTTTGAAAGTAATCTGTTTACTGAATGTAAATTCTTGACTTCATCAACAAATTACCGTAAACGCCATACACCGTACATCTCTATATAAAATTTGAAGAGTTCCCGCGATTTCTCCAAGATTCCATCATCAGATCCTGGTTTCGTGCCAATGGAACCAATTTCGAGTTATACCCTTTCGATTAAAAAAAATATTTGAAAATCGGTTCACGGGTCTCCGAGATATCGAGTAACATACACACAAAAAAAAAAATAGTTTGAATTGAGAACCTCCTCCTTTTTTTGAAGTCTATTAAAAACAGCAGTCACCCACGCCTCGTGAGGCCAAAGAAGTTGTGAGTAAACTTCTATCTCGCCAAAAAGGCTCTCAATAGAAATTAACAACTTCGGACAAGGTCTCAAGGACTTATTTTTAATTATTCCCTCTAAGTTTCCAGTCGATTTCATATAAAATAGATTCACGCCCACGCCTGAGTATGAAAATAACCCCTGCCCTTTGCCACTTAATTACTTAAATAAATTACTTTTGTTCTTTTGCAATATTTGCTGACAGGGAAAGGGAAGACGGAAACGTGTAGTGGAAATATGATGTGCTCTTGGAATTGTTTCGTGTATTTTTAGAACACTTATTGGGTTTGATTGTAATAGAGATTACCGGGTTGCTAATTTTGTCTACATCACGTTTTTTGTGCTCTTCCTACGCAGTTAGGTAATAGAAAAATATGGGACGCGTTCATTCAATTATCGAAATTAGATCAGAGTTGAGCTTGTGATTGTCTCTTCTAGTTAAAAATTGTACTGTATTCTCGTATTCGAACTATACTGTCAGATATACGAGTACATTTATTTATTTTCATAAAATACGTAAAACATTAAAAAATCTTCGTATCTATATATTTAAAAATGAAACCCATTTTGGGTTGTCACGCCATAACAGTCATGAAAACGCCTAGACCGATTTGGCTGATTCTTTTTTTTGTAATTTTCTAATACTCTGTAAAAGGTTCTTGCGGACAAAAATATTAAGAAAATCTCTCAAAAAGATTGAAAAATACAAAATAAAGTAGTGCATCAAAGCTACATTAAGGCGGTACGAAGTTCGCCGTGTCAGCTAGTAACCAATAAAATTAAAAAGAAACTACCTAATTAAATTAATGTTAAACTAAGGAAGCCTGCATACAACGAAGTAATTCAATGATGTGCTCGAAGTACCCAATCCACGTCGGCGCCGCGTAAGACCATAGCCGAAGCCCTCATACTAAAAGGAGGTCTATGGCCAGCAGTGGGACGTATTAGGCTGGATCTACAAACTTATTCCCCGATCGGGGCAGATGTTTGTATGATGATACGAATGTTTGCTCTCGAGTCTTGAATGTTTATCTATAACTAGCAGTGCCCGCGACTCCGTCCGCGTGGAATTGTGACTAATTTCCCTCGTTTTTTTCCACTTTTTTTAGTTATTCTTCGCTCCTAATAGTCGCATCGTGATGTTATATAGCCTAAAGCCTTCCTCTATAAATGATCTATCCAATACAAAAAGATTTTTTCAATTCGAATCAGTAGGTCCTGAGATTAGCCCGTTCAAACAAACAAATAAACAAACAAACTCTTCAGCTTTATAATATTATTGTATACATAAGTAAATTTATCCGTTGTCTAGTACCTGGTGTGTATTTAATAAAGTTTAGGACCGTGACGACAAATGAA
>BHDV01063467.1:0-31035 GCA_005406045.1 Adoxophyes honmai
AACGAAGGAGGCCACGACGTCTGTAGCGGTTGTAATGCTACAATAAGTACCTGTTTGGTGATCTGCATCCAGCGTTTTCTGGCAACCTTTATTAGATCATCAGATCTGTCCATCTTGTAAATGGACATCCTACGCAGCGTTTGCTGGTCCGTGGTCTCTGACCAGTATCATAATGAAAAAGTAAAGTCTGACATCAAGTTATTACGACATATTTTAGACTATTCTGTAGCCGTTCTAGCTCCAAACGCACTAACAGCGGAAACGGAACGGCGCGGTGCGGTGACGTGATGGTACGAACGAAACGCTTATTACCCCGCTTTCGCTGTCGCATTACACGTTTTGGCAGCAGCCGGCGCAGTTTCTAGATCTAGATGATTACCCCAAAACGTGTCTAGTTAAACTCTATTTAAGATGTGTTTAAGAGCCGTATTGTTCGTCGTGGGTGAGTATTAGTAATTTAATGTTCAAAGTTACGCCAATTTCATCAAAAACTTATCAATCATCGTTGTTAACACTAATTTATTTACTTCTACTACTGTATTTCAACATATATTGCTCACTGACTTATCGAAGCCTCATGGAACTCCCTATAAAACCCAGTTTATTTACAATGCCGTGGCTAAAGTCCATTCAATTACGGGAATATATCGCTCGATCAGTGGCCGGGCAATAAATTTAAACTGTAGCGAGCCTAGACTTGGTCGGCGGCCGGACTAAATGTCGCTTTATTTGTCAGACTTAGTGTGTAAGTAGGTTGTAAGCTTATTGTACAGACAGGTTACTAAACAGTCAATAAACCAAATACAAAGATACACTGTAGTACTATTACTATTAAGCACTATTAAGTGAAAGTAGGTATATCTTAACGCTAGTTCGGTAACCGGTGTCAATAAAATTTAAACAAAATAGTGGTCTAATTGGTCGATTTACCATTAGTACTAAAGTTTATTTCTTGCTGTGGCTTTTATTTTCCAATATAGCACTAACATACATCGTGTTGTATTCCTAAATGGAGTAGGCAGAACACAAAAACGCTGCAAAGTATGTGTACCTGCTACCTGCTCTTAGTTGCAGATTTCCTTAAAGGATTAGGAACTGCTTTAGACTTGGTTCATTAGACACAATATAGTTCATTGTAGACACAAATATCTACTCACTTATTTTACTTTGCTAGTTCAAAAAAGTTACCGACTAATTGAGCGTAGCCGGGAAATTAGAGCACACGTGCTTGACACTTTCATCATGTTTCGCGTGGAGGTAAAATGGCTTTGCCCGGGACTGATACAAAAGGTATCCCGTGTCTCGAGCGAAGTTTGTTCTAGTTTTTGAAGGCTGTTCCACTTAAATATGACAGGTACATGGTCTTGTTACACAAGCAATGTGCTGACAACAACATTGTAAAAGAACGGATAGGTACTTGATGAAGTACGTGATAGAAATGTGAAAGTGAGCTGAGCTGTTTGACTAAAATGTAAGAATTGATGGACAGATAGTTACATAAGTAGGTAACTTGTCTTTTTTACCTGCACTTAGCACACATTGAATTTGTCGTGAAAATACTCGTTGAATTTACAAGAAATTTATCCTAATGGTTACTCATTATTGGCGCAGTCGGTAGGATTCAACAACAATTTCGTTTTTAACCAAATTCTAGAACAATTTTACGTTTTTGTGCCTTCAATTCGAATTACCACTTAAAATTTAACATGGTCCCTTTTTAAGTCAGCCCGCGCATTCTGGGATTTAACAAACATTAAAGTAAACCCATTTTCTTAGCCTTCTGATCTCAAGCGCTCGAAAGGCTTTAAGAATAAAACAAGGAATTGTCAACAATTTTATTGTAAGTCGAGTTTTAAGTTAAGCACTCGAGTTTGTTCAATATTCATTAAGGTAGAAGGTTTGTCGAAACACAAGTTTATTAAAATATGGAATTGGCAGGGGTTTGTTTGAATTATTTAGGTAGCAGGACCTTCGGAGGCTCGTCACTCGAATTTCGCTCAATATGCAAATTCGAGGCATATATTGCTTTAGTAGGTTTACGTGCAAACAGCAGAGTTCAAGAAAGGTTGACAGTTATTGCTGCGTATTTATTAGATAGAGGGACTTTAATAAGAAAATTGGCTAAATATCCCAAATAAATTCTAGAATGGACGCTGGGGTTTTATTTGGTTTTAAGTTCAGAGGTCAATTTAGTAGATTCGATATTGTTACAATTTTATTGATAGTAAATCTGCAGACTTGCGATAGAATCAAAGTTTAAACCTTTGAAATTACGGTTTGGTCGGAATTGAAAACGTAGGACTTGGACTTCAGGAAGATACGTTCGTGATCGTTTAAAAAAAAAGTTTTTTTTAAGCAAGGTGAGAAAACTAGGTGCGAAATGAGTACAAATATCTTCATTAATAAAGGGGAACAACGCGAAGGCTCCTAAATCTTACCCAGTTAAGGTACAAAGAGCCATAAACAACTTCCATGTCATTCTCCAGTAATAAATTTAAAAAGCATAACTCCGTACTTTCCAAATTTATTCTTTCGCCGTGGTTTTATTTATACCAACAAATTTATGCAAAGTAAAATAGACCTTATCAGTGAATAAATTAAGCTGCAAATAGGTAATAAGGGAGTTTAAGGGCGAAGGGTGGGTGCCAGGCGGAAGGAATAAGTTCACGGGTCCCGGAGGAATGTTAATCGTCGTGGATGACGGCGACGGAGCCTATTTCCAATAGAAATGAGAAATTTCGATCAGGTATTCTAAATTCGCATTGTTTGAAAGGTATTTTGTGGGTCTTGGAAGTCAAATTCTGAAATGAAGAAACTACTAAAACTATTGGCTTTGATATATACTCTTTGCACTTCAGTCATGAAATCAAAGAGTCATAAAATAATTTGGCACATTGCACTTTTCTCAAAAGTATCCCCAGCACACATTTTTTTTACATTTTGATGAGTCACAAAGAACTAGAACCTAAATACCTGTAGGCATGTAGGCAAATAAATACTTTCAATAATAACCATAATTACTGTCAGCAGCACGTACGAAGTCACACATCAACATGATTAGTCCTTTCCACGATCCCCACTCAATATTCAGTTCCTACGGCAAACCTATCATACATCCCCGCCATCGGCTTCCCACTTTAAACAAAACAACTCCCAAATTTAGAGACATCACTTAGACAGTAGCTGACACATCACAGCATTAACCTTAGAGATTCTCTTGCCCCCATAAAAAGGTTCGATTCGAATTCACCCTTGCTCCTTTTTTGCCCCCTCCCTATGGGTGGAGGGGGAAAGATGCGCGCGCCTCTAAAATCAATACAGTCGTGTTACGCACAAATATATTTGGATGTTCATGGTCAGGATATTGGTAATTGCTGGCATATGGAGTGGTGTCCGATGGCGAGGTATTCGTGTGACGGACCTAACTGATAAAAGTGATAAAGTTATAGATGATGTTTGGGGAAATTTTATTATAACGCCAAAGATTTGACAGTTTACGTCAAATAAGTGACGTATGTGAATAAAATGACGCTTTCTCATTCTATTTTAAAATTTTACTTTTTTTGGTGTCTATTAATTTATATTAGTCTCGACTATATAGATTTGAAGTACAAATTAAAACTTGAAATGGAGAAGGCGGCCGAGATAAAATATTATCATTCTATTTAGTTCCTCGTATACCTTGAAAGCACCTTCGTAATTTTTTGTATGTGAAAACATACGTTTAATAAATTCGTGTGTTTTTCTAATCTAATAGATATACCTAGTAGTCAACATAGATACCAACAGTTAGGGAATTAATCCCAAGACCACTTCGTAACTTCCTGACAGTAGTCCTGAAAGGTGCTGACTACATATACCTATACAATAAGCGAAAGATGGCTGACTATCGCAAGCTAGACAGAGCAAAACAAAAGGGCGGAACGGTGCGGTTGTGTATCGCAATTGGGAGGGAAGCTTGAAAAATGAACACAACAAGAGAGGAGTCTTGGCCCAGCACTGAGTTGGCAGGGGATAAACTGTTCATGGGACAAAAACATTAACTAACAGCCAAACAAAGACAGAGTTTTGATCACATTGACATCACATTGACACACAAAAAAAAAGAAAACAGCGGAAGGAAGCTCTCAAATGAGGTACGTAGGGCATACGAAACGCTACGTAGATAAAACCATCTGTTTCCCGTCTCATGGCCAAGTCTAGCATATTCTTTTACGTTTAAAGTTGGCAGGTTAGTGGCAGGTTAATATCCCTATCCCCTAAAATATGGCTTAACCTGTTTCCTTAGTTGGCTCTAACGACATCTACGGAAGAAACGGAGAGGTGTCATTCTAAACCCAAAATCACACGTCAATCTATCTGACCAATCTAGAAACGTAAGTGAAATTTAGGATAAGTGAAATCTAATAGATATTCTAGTTCACTAAACGTCATAAAATATATTAATCATCCTGAAAATTGTGTATTACCCGCCAATGCCGTTAGCTCCACACTAGCCGGCTAATAGGTCTCTTATAGCCGGTAATAGCCCGGCTAATCAAATTATACACATCCAGACGACGCCCGAGGCTGAGTAACTGTCAACAAATCGGGAACGCGTAGTTACTGAATATTACAAAGTGGATGCGGATAGTGAACCTTAGAGACTTTCGAATAAGTAGGTTTATTTTAAGATCAGAAATTTAGCGGCATTTGAATTTTCTCTGGAATTCAATAATAGATAGCTTTAGGTATACATACAAAACTTATTACTGTTTGTTATAACGTTAAATACAAACGTTATCATTAGTTGCAATGCCTTAGGTCATAGTCTGAGTACTGAGCCATAGTTGCTTGTTTTTTTCGCCTTTACATTATTGCAACACAATTATTAAACCACTAAAGAAATGTTAAAATGGCCATTTGGAGGCCTCTAAATTCTAATGACTCAGTTGTTCATAAATTTAGCCTTTTGTGTAAGCAAAACACTAAATGGAAGACTTGATCTTTTATAGAGAGCTCTAGTTTGAAGACTTAAATTTTAAACGAGTTGAATTATGTTTTAGACGACATGCTAACAACCTGTCAAAATTACATGCTACACACGTCTACGAAACGAGAAACAGTCATGATTTTGACGATGAACGTTACGTATGCTCTGCCCACTTCATTTGGAATACAGAATATATCGACGGTTAAAAGGCTATTTGATTCAAGCGCCATTTTGAGAACTTTACAGGAGAGCGTTTTAAAGATTACTTTTCGAGAAAAAAATTCACTGTTCCATAAGTACGTAATGAAAGTTTACATGTCTCCCCAATCATAAAGCGGAATATTTTGTGCTATTTTTTGATAAATATAGTAACACATAAGAAGTGTTTTTAACGGAGTTAGATGTAACTTAAGCCATTTTGCACCATTATTTGATCAGGGCAGAAAGATCTAAGTACACGAAAAAGATTTATCTGTTCAAATCAAAATAGCTCAAGTGTACATGACTTCTTTATCGAATCAAGGATAAATGATTTAAATCGCTCACCAAGTTGTAAACTGTTCATGGATAAATGATTTAAATTGCTGACCAAGTTGTGAACTATTCAAGGAGGAATGACTCAAATTACACAGTATAAAAATAAGATTGAAAGCAAATTGGTTTAATGGCAAGATTTATTAAAATCTGTTTTGGGTAAAATAACTCAAAGGTAATAAAACAAATTTGACGATGTAGGAAAAAAGAATGAAAGGCCATATCAATTCAAAGAAAAGTATCTTAAATGGATAAAATTGACAATTTCAAGAAAATATACTCTTAATCAATTTTATTAAACGGGAATATCACTTGGCTTTGGTTAAAATTGAACAATGTTTAATGAAAATCAACTTTTATTCATGTATGTCAAATTATTTGTATATGTAGGTAACATTTATAATCAGTCTTTAAATACTAAAGTTTTAATTGTTCATTGATGACTAATTATCTGTAATATAGGTAACGATATTAGCATAAATAATGAACTAATATAAAGGAATTAAGTGTGCAGATATTTATTTTATGCATAAAGAAAAAGGTTGCAAATGATATAAAGACTAAAAGCTGGGCAAGTAAAATTAGCATAGGTCATATTGTTCCAATTACTAGTTCAGGCAAAATTGGCACAAGTAGTATTGTTCCTAAAACTAGTTCAAGTAAGATTGATTCAAGCGACAGAGGTAATGTTCGCATGTTCAAGGCAGAATGATTTAAGTTACATACACCATTAAATCTGGTTGAAGCAAAATTAATTCACATCCTACGTTCAATTATTTAAGATCAAGGTAAATTAATTCAAACACCGACACTATTTTATTTCATCCAAGGAGAAATGGCCTAAATTACAGATAATAAGAAAAACACAGTTTTTCGATGGGTCTATATACATGCTTCGAAAAAATCAAGCATTTTGGCTACACTTGATACCGCGTAAACAGAAATGATACTCAAATTGGCCATGGAGCCAAGCGCCAAAAAAGTGCTCAAATTGACCTCAAACCCGGCTCAAACGACGCGGAAAAATTCGCTGATTCCAATGATGTATATAACTCAATATCGCCCAGGATGGCGCTTGAATCAAATAGCCTTTTAACCGTCGATATGTTTACCTACGAATGTTAAATCATGATTAATGATAATGACGTACAGCAAATTTCGAGTGTTTTCCGCGAGTAAATACATGGCGTAATTAGATTTTTCTGAGCTCACTTCACGGTCCTTCATAATTCAGCAAGCCCACGGAAAGTTACGCTCAAATGAATACATTAATGGGTGATGTTTAGTTGCTATAATGAAAGAATTTTCTTGGACAATTTGTTTAAGAATATCTATATGGGTTAGTGGCCACAGAATAGATACTAAGTAACCTACAAAATAAAATATTATATTGATTACGTATACCTGTATATTTCACAATTAATATTAAACACGTTTAAACCATCGATAAAAAACGGTGATTTCTCAATTATTCTGTCAATAGCCACGTTAAATTCCAAGATCTGCTGATAATAATAACAGTAAAATGTAAGCTCACGTATTTCGGACCCGTCATGAGTTATTTACATTGAACGTCATAGTAACGTTAATGTTAGGTCAGGAATCCATTGTTTTGATTGTGCCTATATCACTATGAGCTACGCATCCCACTCGAACAATCTGTAACATAGCGACCGTTTTCAGGGCTTCATTTTTTGTCCATTCGAAGTACCCGTAAATACGAACGAACGAAACAACGACAGCGTTGGGCTCTCGTGCCTCCCCACCATTCAATAAGTATTTGGTTACAACATAAACAAGTCGATCAACTAAACCGTTCCACAAAATACCGATTGTTAACCTAATTGACGAAAACAACGATAAAGAAGTTATGAGAGCCTGTGGAATCCAATTAATTTTACATGAAAAAAATCCCCTCCGACCGGCGGGACGTGATTAAAATGACAAAGAGTTCCATTACCCGCTATCTGTGGGGTTGCCAGGGTAGACCAGGCCGGGTAGAGGGTTCGTCTTGCGGGGTAAATAACTCTGGAGTGTTAATCCGGGTCCCGTTACCCGCCGGGTATCCGGCCCGCCACGGTATAGCCAACGATAAGCCCAGAGATTATGCTTATTGAATCAAACTGGTGATACTACTGTGATAGTGTCCTTTTGCCAAGTATGAAGGCCTTGTTATGGCTGACATGTTTTGGACGAAATATTTAGAAAATTTATTTGACAATGGTTTCACTTCACGGCTGTATTTTCAGTCGAAAAATATAGGTACCTAAGTATTTCGAAATTATTATGAAACTAATGTAACGTACAGGGTTCTACTGGGTAGTCCTGAAATGTACATATCTTGAACAGTGTACAGTTTCAAATAAATCAGTTTGCGTGATAAAATTTAAAAAGACAGGACCAATGGCATGCGAAAAAAAAATGCATTTTTTTAATACCTATGAGCGATTGCATATCGTTAATGCTTGAATGCAAATGAGACACTTTATACCAAATAAATATTATGCAAAACGATTTTATGCGACATTTCCGACTAAAAGTTTCATATTCGACGAGTCTGCCGCATTCTGCTGAAACATAAAAATACCTAACCGTTAGAGACAATGTAGTTACTCGTAAAACCTTTTTAGAGATACTTCAATAAGATAATTAGATATGAATCGATATCGTCTAGACTGGCTTATTACGCAGTCTGCATAAAATTACCTGATTTCAAATAACAGTAGGACAAATTCTTCTAAAGTCGTAACAAAAAGAATAAAAAATACTTACAGAATTTTAAATAGGGTATTACTTCTATGCGATGGTGTAGTCTTCATTTTTACATACATAGACATACAATCAAGTCTGTATTCCCAAATGGGGTAGCCACAGCACACGAAATGTATCATAGACAAAACTATTACTGTTTTACGTTTCGTGGCCACTTTTAGCTTATATATACCTATTTTTAATTTTGAGTTGGCAGGTTGGGTTGCTAACTTATCGCCTAAAATATCCCTTAACCTATTTCCTTGGTCGGATTTTACGTCATCCACGGAAGAAATGGAGAGGTGTTATTCTAAACTCGACACCACACGGATCGTTTCTATCTTGTGAAATATATTTTAGGTCTAGTTGAGTGTTACATTGTGTGTAATCCTATCACGTCCCAATGTTTCTCAAAGTCTAATAATTACACCCGGCGTGTCATCTTCAATGTTACATTAATATTTGACGAAGAGGTGGCGCTTCGATCGTGCGAAACCTTTATGGTATCATGTGAGAAGTCAAATGACGACATTGACAGCTGTCATCGTTTGGGGGTAGTCTGTGCTTGTTGGAAATTGGAGAACGGTCATGGAGGGCAGACTGAGCGGACGCTAGCCAGAATTCTCCGCGTTTCATATCGAATACCAATCTGTATTGTTTGTCTGTGAATTATGAAGAATGGCGGATGACACCACAAGCTTTCCGCCTAATCAGGTCGTCCTCCGACATATTCAAGGCAGAGTCAGGCAAAGAAGCAACTTATGGCAGACCACAGAACAGACAGACAGTCAATACCCCTACACATTTGTTTTTCTACACCCAATAAGCAAGAAAGATTAGAATTCAAAATCCAATTTGAACCAGACATCGAGTCAACATGTCAGAGCGTACGCGGAAAGTAGTTTATCTTCGTTAGAACGTCGACTCGAAAAAGTGGTTTAAGTTAAACTTTAAACTCAACTGCGTCATTCATGGAGTGAAATTTGGGAAATTTAGTTCTCTCTGAAGAGGGTCAGGGAACAAAAAGGGATGTTTTGGGAGCGGCCGCGGGCCCTGATTGATGATAGATTAACTTAATAGCTACGTAAGAATTAAACGATAGTTTTGACTGTATTTTCGTTAGTTCGTCTATGATTAGTAAGTAAAGTTTTAAAAGGGTGCGGTTAAAAGAGATCTAACTGGTTTAAAAGTTATTTTGAAATTACTGTTGTGGTACTTTTCCGTATCGTGTCGGATTTAGAAGTTTAGTCCATTTCTTATTAAGGCGCCTAAGCAAATAGGTTAAGGTATACTTTAGACGACAGGCTAGCAACCTGTCACTATTATAATCTACCTGCATATAGATAATTTTAAGTGAGTATTGAGTGCGGGCTATCTATAAGATTTAAAATGCTAACAGCAGATTTTTTGTGCTATTTTTAACACTTGGCAATCACTAGAGATTAAATTGTATTAAATTGTTTTTTACCTGACAATCTACTAATTATTGTATGCCCACGTTATAACAAAGCCGTTGCTTCCAATTGCAAAGTTACTGAAATGCCAATCAAGTATCCTGTCAACAACATTGAAGTACCTACGAGTATTCCGAAAATAGCCTCCGAATCTAATTCAATTTTGAGTTTCAATCAGAAAATTAAATAACCGAAGGACGTTGAGCACACGAAACGTTACATAAACAGATACTACACACACTTCGTAGCCACTTCTAACATATTTTGTCACGTTTTAAGTTAAGATAAATAGCTAGCTTGTTACATAGCATATTACACGCTCTAACCAAGCATAAAATAAACGACAAAAGCTGTGTTCTCTCCTTTTAATCGTCAAAAAGTATTTTCTAGAGAAATTCTATTATTATCTACGCTAACAAGACAGAGTAGAGACCTCCTTAAACATGCCAGGCTCGTTTTAGCTCCAGCCTTAAGCCTAAACTCTAATAATACCCAACAAACAATTAGTCTTGCAAAGCAATAACCGCTTCACCAATTTGCACGCTACCCTCAGTGTATCCACAAGTCTCTAAGTTTCTCTTGAACAGTCTTTGATGACCTATTAATAGTAAGAGAATATTGTAGTTAGGAGTTTGTTGGCGGACCACATACTTATATCGAAATAGATACCGCGAATGCATTTGTATGAAAACCAAGTGCCACTTTTTCTGTACCTACTCGTCACATGAGTGCTTTAGTGATGGGAATTGACAGTCCGAGTGAAACCGATTCAAAGGTGACGCCACCTTATTCAAGTTGTCCTGTCTCTAGGCAGTTTAATCTAATCTAAGTGGTACAAAACTAAACGAAATTGCGTCAAAGCATTGCTCTCCCTTTTGGCACGCGAAGTACTTGAGTCATCTATCCTTACTAATATTATAAGTCAGAAAGTGAGTTTGTTTGTTTGTTTGTTTGTTTGTTTGTTTGTTTGTTTGTTCCGCTTTCACGCCGTAACTACTGAACCGATTGCTTTGAAATTTTGCAGACATAAAGATAGAAGTCCGGATTGAATAATAGGGTACTTTTTATCCCGGAAAAAAATGATGTTCCCGAGGGAAAACAAAAATATAGTTTGCTTGATAGATCGATATCAATCGATGATAGATCGACATCGATCGATAGACGATAGATCGATGGCGCTGTGTGTCGTTTGAAACGAGAAGTTCTCTTATAGTTGTGCTTTATACCACAATATAACCGAGTTCCACGCGGGCGGAGCCGCGGGCGGAAAGCTATTTCTATATAAGTCTGTATGGTGGACCAATATCAGAGGTTGGATAGGTAGAGAGACTAATATGAAGGTTAGATCTATTAGAAATCTGTGAAGATGCTGATCAAAAGAACAAAGGAAGGTATAAAGTTCAAGAACGATACTTCAACCACAGCCAAGTCTCCTCTTAAAACTGCGTAATCTAAAGTCATAAATCCCTATATCGCGCATTTGCATCAGCTCAAACCGGTTTAATCCGGTGTAATCTAGTATTCGGAGCGGATAGATTTACGGCGAGATCGAATAAATTTATCGATAGACGGACGCCGGAATTTAATATCATTAGGCTTCCGTGAAATATGTAAAAATCCGCTAATAAAATTCAGTGAGGATATTTCGTATTTCCAATCGAATTGTTATGTTCATGGCCCCGAATTTTATTGTAGCAAATCGAATGAGTAATTTCATTCGCTGTGAATATGACCTCTTTTTTTTCAAGAATATGCGCGAGTTATAAATGAAAATTACTTTTACCAACACACATACATTAAGCCTGTATTCCCTAGGTAGAGCACACGAAAAGTGACATGTTTAAAATTTTGACTAATTCAAGTTTTGTAGCCACATTTAGCATAATGTTAGTTTAAACGTAGATGAAGGAACTTAATCACCGGTTGCTAGCCTGTCACGTAACATGCCTATATCTTTGGTTGCTTCTTACGATATGCACGGAAGAAATGGACTGGTTTTATCCTGAACACCACACTTTTACCATCACATTTCATATTACCAGAACATTTTAATTGACATAACATTGGCCACTGAAAAATCAGAATTATATATTTTTGTGTTTAGACGGATCTCGTTAACTTTAATTTGGTAATGTTTGTATCCAAATTAGGGATGTTGAGGCCCTTCGCTTAATTAAAAATTGACTCGTGAAAATTAACGGAAAAAACATGTTTTAGAATATTTCCCCGGTGTACGTAATTCAGATTTGTTTTCGGCAAATCCGAAGCAAATTTTGCTCATTTTCGTTTTTCTCTTTTATTTGTGTTACAGAATTTCCGTTGTTTTAAACTAATTTGTGAAGCGCCTAAACATTAAAGCTTGGTGAGATCTTATTATCCTACTATCTAAGTTTGCAGTGGACGGAGAAAATCTTCAAAGAGCTTGTTTAATAGCGTTTAGCTTTCTTTTTACGACGTAATTTAAGTTCTAAAGTTTCAAGGAAGTTTTTACTCATTTCGATGGTGCAACTACAATCTGGGGCTTAATTTCTGTAATGAAACGTAATACTTTGTTAACTACGTCACTTATAAAATGTGTACTCTGGGGCATTTATAAGTTTTTGTGTGGTATCGGTTTAAAGCTTAGTTGGTTTGGTCACATAGAGGGATGGATGAAAGAAGAATGACTAAACAAATTTATACGGGGAATGTGGATGGGTGCAGTGGGAGGGGAAGACCTCGACGGACGTTCCGTGACCAAATCGCGGACGTTTTAGAAACAGGTCAGGTCAAGAGTACCCGAAACCGACGAGCATGTATGAGGAGATTAATGAATGTAGATGAAGCAAAAGAGGTGTGTCAGGATCGTAGCGAGTGGAACAAAGTAGTCTCTGCCTACCCCTGTGGGAAAGAGGCGTGATGTTATGTATGTATGTAGGTATGTATCGGTTTAAAAAAACACCTTTCCATTTTTTTCGTGGATTTCGTAAGAGGCGACTAAAGAAATAGGTTACGGCATATCTTAGGCGACAGGCTAGCTAACTTGAAAAGGTAAAAATATACTCGAAGTGGCCACGAAATGTAAACTAACGAATAATGTTAGGTTTAAACATGGATGATAGAAGTACAATAGTGACTAGTAGCTAGTCTGTCGCTTAAAACATACCTAAACCTATTTCCTTAGTTGCTTCTTACAACATCTATGTGAAATTAAATAAAAAAAACTGATAAAATGAGAAATATAACAGCCAGAATCTTCATTACAAAATTAAACAAGAAAATGTTTTCTTCACACTCGTATTATGATGCTACGCCTCTTTGTCTACGGCGTTGCCTACGCATTAAAACTCCAACAGTTCACTCGCTCGTAGCATTTAGTCAAAGAGCTACGAACGGCGTAGCGGCAATAAAAAAATGGGTTCGAAGCAAAGACGGCGTTGTAAAACGATGTTAAGTTTTAGTTCACATTTTAGGACCTTTCGCTGTTCAGTTTACAAAAAGCGCCGCACATGAAAAACAAATGCCAGCGCCTTGTGGAACTGTGGCACTTGTGTTGTGAAATTAGTTCCATTTTTAACCTCCACCCCTTTTTATCTTGTTGAGTACATGGGAAGGAAAAAGTAAGAGAATTTGAGGACCGTCAGCATTAAGTGCGGAGCAGGCGTGGCAACTCGCTAGGGTTGTCGCTTTGCAAGAAAATTAAAACGATAAAAACTTAATAATTACAGACTTTTTATTAAAAATGTCGTATTTGGTAGATTTGGGGCGCAATCCCTAAATCTGACTGGCCATAGTTTCCTGAAAAGTACGTTTATTCTGTTTTGGGACAGTCTTAATAGATTGGTTTGTACTTAAAATTGCCTTTAAATAGTATTACAAAAATCCAGCTTGTTATGAATTATGCCGATAGCTTGACGAAGATTAGCAAGCTATCTAGGAAAAGGCTATTTATTATCAAAAATATGTATGTTTCCTTTTTTTATTAATTTTAAAATACTTAAAATGATCAACTGAAAAATGGCAGTTTTGTGACGATTTTATTTTTTGTACATTAGGCGCGTAATAAAACTGACCAAAAAACATTTATTTAAACAAATTTTGATAATGAAAAGGTCCATTTTATTTCCAACTCCGTATACATTGTAAGTATTCACCATAATTATTATGTCATATATCATAATTATAATTCCCCGGATAATTTATTTCATGAGTAAACAATACCAAACGTCATGTGCAGAGTCAGAAGAAAATATACAACTACACAAAGTTCTATCAGGTTTTTGTGCGATCTAGCAAACGCAACTTTATTGCGTACAGCTCAAAGTTCACCATAGAGCTACAAGATCATACAAGATAAGAGGTTGAGAAGGCAAACGGCCAGAATGGCCGGCGTATTACCGAAGCGAGTTCAATTATTTCGTTTCTTCTCGATTTATTTTTGCGGATTCGGGGATAGCTTATGGATTGTCAAAAACAAGACTTACGCAACAACGTTCAATATTCCATTATTGTTGGCTTGAGCAACAAAAAGTGATTCAATTTAATATAAAGTGAAAGAAAATGTAACTTTCCTAACATAACACTCAAATGAAAATATAAGTCGTTTGTATAGTATCATTTTTACATTTATTATTCAAAACTGATATTTTACTAACGAATTCGTAAACTTATTAACAACTAAATATAGACACAATATTCCAAATCCTTGTAGGACTATGACTAATGATCCGTTCTCTTCATGAGTAACATTTTAAAAGTAGCAGTACATTGTCATTTCAAATGAAAGAAATCATTACGAATGATATGTATTTCGGACTACTAGCATGATGGTTAACACATGTATATGTAAACATCCAGATTTCTAGACCAAACACTCGTATTCATCATAGAAACAGTTGCCGATCAGGAATCGAACCCGGGACCTTAAGCTTCACAGTCAGGTTCTCAAACCATTGGGCTATCCGGCCGCCAAACTCGATCATCTAGTGTATCAAAGCATACCTACTTCATGATATAAGAAGTAGTTGCGAGTAAAAAAGCTGCGTCAACCTTCGAAATTATGGTAATATCAACCGTTATTTTGTCATCCCTAATTTTAATAATATCCTCCAAACGGCCGACGCAGCAGCCCTGGACACTCCGGCCGATGTCAGACACACGAGTGTCAGCTCTCAGCGATCTACATACATTTGCATAAAAAGGAAAGTTGGGTGGATTTTAATTCGCTTTAAGTTTTAGCTTTGTTCATTAAACTTCAAATTGAATTTGTGCTCGATAGCTCCTTGACGTTTTTTAATAAGCCGTTCTGGATTTAATCATTTTTCATTAAGCACCTGAAGATGAAGGTAAAGATTTCTTATGATTAATGAACGCTTTAAAAGGTAATCATTTTAAGAGGAATTTACGGATTAACGCGACGTTTATTTTATTGGGCAATCTTGTTTTGGAACTGGGTCAAGATTGCCCTCTGCATTATTTAGGCATAAACAAGCTAAGAAATCTTGAAAAACAATTAATAATTGATTATTTGTACCTAAATAACTTGCATTAGCTGATTTATTGTCTGAGTTACAATTTTGTTTTCATTGTTATGAATAACGATATGGAAGATATTTGCATATTACTTACGAATATCAAGATTATTTAACAGTTTAGAATCTAAAAACATGTTTTGTTTTTGGCGACAATATTGCACATTTTTATATCTTGCCTACATTCAGAGGTAAAATTAAATCCATCCGCTCCACTTTTTTTAACAAAAGTTACAAATATCACGCCTGTATTCCCAAATGAGGAGAGAAAACTACACAAACGCTACTCAGATAAACATCATGACTACTTCCCGATAGGTACCTTTTTTTTTTTTAACAAATTTTTCATCTACGGACTCGTGGTCGTGGTCTGTACCTTGATGATTTTAGGTTTTTTTTTATTTTATTTTAGGTTAAACTGTGCGCTGCGCGTAAAGACACAGCAGTTTTACAATAATATGCTCTTAAAATTAATTACGACTAGAGTTTTTTTTTTTTTTTTTTGTTTTCTGCTTTTCCCTTCCTCTCCCCTTCAATGTTTTGATCATTTTGTTCTTTTTTTACCCGATAGGTACCTACCCACTATTAGGTTTTAAGTCAAAAGCTACGTTCAGCAACTACAATAGTGAACGGTTGCTAGCGTGTCGTCTAAAATTTACTACAACCCTCCTTGGTCGCATCTTACGTCATCCGCGGAAAAAAAGAAAATAATGGAAGTCAAGGCCTTTAAATAATTAAAGTTAGAAAAATAGCATAGGTAGATAATTTTCCTCTGAGTATATTAATTTCCCCGTTTTAAGTTTCCACAACTTGACTGCAGCTGTTCATCACTTCGTTTATTCAAAAGGGTTGAGCTGCATTTCGCCTGCAGCGCGCCACAATGTTCCAAAGTGTTCTACAATGTTCTAGATTATTCCACAATGTTCTAAAGTGCTATACAATACTCTAGCACTCCCCGTAGAGCTTGTACCGTACTCTTGAACGTCGTTAAAGATTTCTGCTTGTAATTTACTGTAGTGTTATGTCTAGTGGGGTGTCTACAAGCACGTTGCCTTGGAAACGGTGAATATTACGTTTGTAATGTTAAGGAAGTGTACACAGTATTCGCCTTTTTTGGTCACGGCATGAGCAATTTGGTTCGTATTTTCCTTTGATATTTTGTCCTTATTTATACCTTATTCAAGAACGCGCTCTTTTCTAAGATCTTTCGTGAGTGCCGTCTCGTAACGAAGATCGGAAACGAACATTGATACTTGAATGTTTAATATAGAAGCTCGATAATGACTGGCTGACTTGTCTTCTAGACATTATGCTATGCATATCTAGCAATAAGTATGTTTTTACCTATAAATATAAATAGCACAGTAAACGAACGACTCAAATACTTTTTTTTTTTTTATCGCGCCATTACGTGTTATCAAACTAATAACTACTGCTTGTTTTTTTAATCCTGACGCAACAAGAGAGTTTTCGATGCATTCTTTTGCGTTGAATCTTAGCTATGTTTGAAATAAATCTAGTCATTATATTCGAAAATATTGAAGTTTATTCAACAGTGTTCTTCTTGTGGCGCTAGCCTAAGTTTTTAAGCTAAAAACTATCATCACACTGCCAACAACTTTTTGCTATAACTATATTAATAAAGTTACACTTAACGGTTTACTTCACAACAACTTCAGCAATATCGGAGCATGTAGCCTCGCCAGTTTGGTCGCCTTTAGTGCGTCGTCCAAAGTTACTAATAACATGTTTTTTAGTATTAAACTTTACAAGTTATTGCGAAAACTTATTGACTTTTGAAAGTTTTTGTCAGGACATGTTGTGATTATTAGAGGTACCAAAACTTAAGGGAAATAGGTTTGGGTTGGTTTTAGGCGATAGGTTACGTAACAATCTGTCACTGCCTGTAGTAATACATACCAGACAAACATCGGAAACTATTACAATCACACAAACATCAGTACACATGCACAAATTTAATGCTGTAGACAGAGCACAGGAAACGCTACACATTCAAGACCATGACTACGACACATTTGTAGCCACTAGCTTTTTTTCTAGGTTTTAAGTGAAGACGTAGCTACCATAGTGTCAGATTGGTAGTCTGTCCCCTAAAGCACATCTAAACCTTTTTATTTTTAGTCACCTCCTACGACCTCCACGGAAAAATGAAAAGGTGTTATTCTAAGTCCGACACCACACAGCAACTCAAACATAGCGATTCAAATATAATATTACTTAAATAGCGATTATCGTAACATTCTTACTAGGTACCCTCTGAATGAGAACTTTTGCAATATCCGCGACCTCTCAAGGCTCTTCGACATGTCGGCAAAGACGGACGCCATTTTCGTTTATTACAGCTCTCAAACTTACTGTTATTTTTCTTTGTTTCTATTGCCGTGCCGCGTTGTGTTGGGTTTAGATCCAGAGATGTCGTAAGAGGCGACTAAGGAAATAGGTTTAAGTATGCTTTGGGCGACAGGGTAGAAATCTGTCACTATTATACGTATTAAATGAACTCCTAAAAATATGAAGTGGCTATGATGCGTGGAATAGTCATGGGTTGTCAATGTAGAGTTTCGTGTGCTCTGCCTACCCGATTTAAGAATACAGGCGTGACGTATGTGTGAATGTAAGTTTCATTTTTGACATATACCTAATGGACTTAAGTATGAGGGTCCAATAACAGTTCGCTCATTTCATTGTAGCTTTGAAATTACATTGCATTGCCTTAAATCTTGATTTAGTAATACAAAAGTCCTCATGTAACACATGGCTGCAAGCAGGAAACAAAAGATAGATGTTACTTTCAAACTCGGCTGTGACTAAGCAACTCATCTTTTTTTTATTTTTCCCATGCCCCGAAGTGCCCACGAGCTCTGCACTAGCCGCAAACCCTTGACAATAACACCAATGTCCATTAAAGGTTAATATTATCATTAATTACGATTAGTACTTAACGCCGTGTCGACAACCGGTTGCGGCGTAAAAGTCACGGTTACGGCGCCGTAACTTTGGGGAGATTAATGACTACAACGATATGCGGGCGTAACTTGTAATGTTACGTGCCGAGGCAAGTGACAAGCACAGTTACTAGCTCCAGTATCTGAAACAACCTATATGAATAAAAGTGCCCGTGTGGTGCCGGGTTAGAATATCACCTCTCCCTTTCTTCCCGTGGGTGTCGTTAGAGTCGACTCTGGGAAAGGGTTAGTGTATTGTGGACGATGGGCTAGCAACCTGTCACTGCAATATCACATTTAACCATCTGGTTACCCTGAAATTGCCTAACGTGGCACTGGATTTTTGAATTCACGTGCTTTGCTTACGTGTCTTAGTCAGAAAGAGATCGAATCTTTGATCGCAAAAAGATGTACAAAACATGATTTATCATTACAATAGGTATCCATGATGTTTTTGTAGCGATTTCTGATATCATCTTCAAACGAGTAAGTAAATCGTGGATGATATTAAAATACTCGTTATATACCTACCTAATGTTTCAGGCAGTTTGTGAAGATGATTCTTTGACTATGTTAACAGCCTTTAGTTAGATATAAGATCATTGTGTGCTCACTTCACTTTCAACGCGCACACAAATCGCAAAAGCGATAAATATCTTCCCATAAGTCGCTGGTTACTTTTGGCGCAAATCAACGATTTACGATGAGCACGCAAGGCGGTAATACATTAAAAACAATTTTATTTTCACATTAACATAAATTGCCTTCGTGTTCATTGCCTTAATTAAAATTTAATCTTCTACTTATTACTTACCTTTTATTATACAACTAGCTTTTGCCCGTGACACCGCCGCAAAAGATAATAGATGGAGAGCCAAAGTTACTTGTACAAATTTAAAGGATTTTACTATGTCTTCTTTAAAACTTTGTGTGTGTATTACATCTTTGTGACTAATATTATACTTACAAAAATAGATAGGATAGATAGGAGTATTACATCCGCAACAAAATGGCATTTATGAGCGGCTAAATAGCACCTTTATGAGACTACTCGCCTTCTCTGAAGAAATTTATGCACGCTTCAATAAAATGTAAGCTTTCGCGAGCCTGTCTAGACATTCCATAAAGGATTTGCCTTCCCTCGAATCCAAATGTCCATGTTACTTCGGAACAAACGTCGAAACAGCGGTACGGGAATTTTGATCCATATTTTATACGTAAATCTTGAAGATGGCTTTTGTTTTTAGCATCCGTATGGCGAGTCATGATTCTGCCATGGCTGGCAGATATAAGTAAGTAAATAAACACTTGAGTATACAAAAAAAACACGACATATAAAAAATGCAATTACAATGGTAAAGTACAAAGACGGATTCTTACACCCAACCTTTGAAAACAAAGAAGAAATTTAACATTATTAAATATCCATAGATATTCAGGCCTGTAGACTTTTAATTTGGTATGTAAGAAGCTGAGCTATAGGCTATCTTTCGTCCCGGAAAAATGTAAAGAACCAAAATAACTCTAACAGTTAGTGCAATATTATTTATAAATGAAATTGATTCTAAAACCCTACGTTTATTGCTACAAATATCCATAAAACATCAACAATGGCAAGTAAATCTACAGTCTAGATTACAGTTCGATTCTGTTCAGTTGTAATAGTGTGGTAGGCACGTTTCGAGTCCCATTGTATAACTTGGCTCGTTAGTAAAGTGACTGACAAACGGAGTTTGGTGCTCGCGATTGAGACTGTAATTTAGATTTTAGGAGAAGCTGCGCGATGTGGAAAAGGTGGTTGGTGGTGGTGTGGTGGTTTGTCTGGTTTGGCGAAAGTGTACAGTCACGAACCGGGATTGTTGAGCCACTTGCCACTGTTCGCAATTTAGACGTGTAATCAATGACCGATGGGACCGTCTAGATGTCAGTTATTGGATTAGTATTACACGACCAAGTTACAAACATAGGTAAGTGGCTCAACAATCCCGGTTCGCGATGGTACATGGTTGACTCGTTTTGGGAGTAGTTTTAAACGATTGTCTACCTACTATATGACTATTTGTGTGCATGTGGGGTTCCAGATAGAGCCTAGTTCGGACTACGCTAGTATTTTAGTAGAGTAGAGAGTAATTTAGTAACTAAACGTATGTGATCCGTGAAATATTTGTACAGTTTCGTTGTTCCAACTTTTGAGTTTTGACAGGCGTACCCATTGTCATTACTATCAACACTTTCATTACCTGGTTTTTTAAGAAATTTGTAGAATAAGTCTGTCGTATAATGTATATATTAGTTTTTATTTTATTTAGTAAATTAATCTATCTTCTATCTATCTTACTAGTTGATTTACAAACGGAACACAATACCTACAGAATTTGAAGTTGTGGGGGCAGTTCGCAAGCCAAAGTCGGCATCTAAGAGACATTGTGTGTCGCTGTGCCGAGTCGGACATAATTCGGACAACTTTCTGTCCGACTTGAGTTTGCACTTAGCGCCCCGGGCGTGACTTGAGTTTAACTTCGATATGTACCTTTGATAATGGCAAGGCTTCACAGATAGGTATTTCGTTTCCTGTAGATCTTATACATCAAGCTACCCTCTCGGTGTTTTGCACGGATGTCTGTGTTAAGGGTCATATTGATGTATAATAAATAAAATATTAAGGTACTTAATTGAATGACAATTATTGCAGTAGGGTAACCTGGTCTAAGAGTACTCATCCGATAAGAGTACGCAACACCAAACGCCGTGAAGTTGTTCACGATACGCGGCTAACGCCAGTTGTATTTTGATGGCAATCGTGATAAGGAGTGCTGTGCGAAAAATAAAACAAAATCGGATGAAAACATAGAAATTACGTCAGTTTTTTCTTATAATATTTTCAACATTTTCGATGTATTTTTGAAATGAGATCGCAATTATTTCGTAAAACCATAGTAAACTGTTGCATTTTCAAGGACTAAACCTACCGCATGGAGCGAGTTTAATTCTCCTCAATGCTAAGAGATAGCGTTGACTTCCGCTCATTTACGATTTGGCTAGATTGTGTAAGAGTACGCAACTTCACACTGTATAATACTTAAGTACCAAGAAAAACATTAAACAGTCACCAAAGAAGAAAACAAACCCTGCCTCAAATTCACTTTCTAAAAAGGCTAAGGAAACTATTAAAGTGCCAAAGAATAAGCCCAAAAAGAAGGTATGGAGATGTCCACAATGCGCTGTAATATACGTAAACCCTCCAGCGGAAGACTGGATAAGATGCTCAAAATGCTCGGAGTGGTGGTTGTACAGCTTACGAGGTTGAAGAAGAATTTATTTGTCAAGTCTGTAAGTAAAAATAAATGAATGACTGTTCCGCGTACTCTTATCCGATGATAATTGTAAGAGTACGCAATTCCCATTTTTGATTATTTTCTGTTTTTGAAGAGAAATAACAAAGTTAAGTTTTTTTTGGTGTTATTTTATAAAAGATGTTTAAATTGTAGACCTAATAAAATATCTAGTTGATTTCTTTCATTGCATTTTAATTGTTTTATTGTAAGTTGAACCTTAAGTGCGTACTCCTAGACCAGGTTACCCTACATTTGCCATAAAATCGCTTCGTATATAAACCATTATTTTTTGAAAATTCAAGGATAAAAGATGGTTATTGCATGTTTTATCTAAGAGATACAACATATATAACTATCGCAGACTTTATTGTAGAATTTTTAAGGTGTATAATACTGTAGTACCTATATTACTTTGATCTATCTCGTAGAGTTCAGCCACCGTTTGCAATGTAAGGAGATAAATATTTGTAATTTACGACCTAAAATTGGAAACCTCTAAAATTATCAGTGTTTTTCTATGTCATACATGTATTATTTATACATATAAACCTTCCATTTTAATCACTCCATCGACTAAAAATACCGTATTAAAATCCATTGGATAGTTTTAAAGATTTAGAAGCATACGTAGAGACAGACAGCGGTTAGCGACTTCTATACTTTTATACTATGTACAGTCAGCGTCTGATACATGGTTACACTTTGGTACTTTGTCACTGTGATTGCAGTGACAATTTCATGCGAGAGTTCAAATATGAGGTTAATTAGAAAAGGTACTAAAGTGTATACATGTATCAGACGCTGACTGTACTCAGTTATGATACAGTGGTAGTTTGATGTATGAATGCATCTTACTAATATTATAAACGTGAAAGTTTGTGAGTATGGATGGATGGATGTATGGATGGATGGATGGATGGATGTTTGTTACTCCTTCACGCAAAAACTACTGAATGGATTTTCATGAAACTTTACAGTAATGTAGCTTATACATCAGAATAGCACATAGGCTACAATTTATAAAGATTTTGTTTGAATTTTCCAAAATATGACGATAAGTGTCGAGAAAGTAGGAAAAAATCTAATGTCTGCTGGCTATTCTGGCGAGCGCTTCCTAATTAATAATTCCGAAATCTCTTCTGTGTTAGCCCGAATTTAACGCGCGCGAAGCCGCGGGCAGAAGCTAGTTATGAGATATCTTAAGAATTAAGAGGTACCTACCTATTTACACAAAATTAAATCATCACTAGATACGTTTCAAGCACATTTGCTATTATTTATGTATGTATATGAAATGCCTGGTATCTAAGCAATGTTCAATTAATTACGATTCTGTTCATTGGCATGCACACAATTAGTTACCACAAGTAGATACAAGATAAAGCATCCTATGTATAAAAAATCCTATGTTTTATAATTAAGGTACCTGGGTCGAATATGGCCAGCCGAAAAATATGGCCATACCCCTACACAGCCATAACTATAGCGAGATCTACAACTTTGTTAATATGCACTGTTACGTCTATGTGTGAGTAATGCTTAGGCGTCGCCACCATCTTCCCTGCGGCAACGCTGGTCCTGCAATGGCAGTCGATATGAAACCACGTGTCACGGATGCAAATATTGCCTCATAAGCTTTAAGGTTTTTTTTTGTTTCTCTTGACTTTTAGCTAAAACAATGTATTCTATTTTTGTCAGTAGTAATCGCAAATTGTATGGGTATGTTTTTTTTCGAGCTCACTTATGTATACTTTTGTATTTTTAACTTTTAAGTGAAATGTGAGTACAACTGAAAATATGGCCACTATGTGGCCATATTAATCTTATTGGTTTTCAGTCTTTCTCAGTTTTATTTCTTTCTTTATCCTTGCAGAATATTATATGACTCCACAATACATAATCAAAATAGACCTGCGAACTAGTTTACTAATTACTAGCTAAAAAAAATTTTTTTTTTGTTCTTTTTGTCCATTATAGGTCATCAATTGATTATATGTATCGCACTAAGTCACGTGTGGTCTGCGATTTAGAGTTACACCTCTCCGTTTTGTCCGTGAATGTCACAAGAGATTTCTAAGGAAATGGGTTAGCTATATTGTAGGCGATGGGCTAGCAACCTGTCAGTATTGTACCATTTATATCCAGCCTTAAACCCAAACTTGAAAGTGGCTCCAAAAGGTCTAAATAGTCATAGATTTGTCTATGTAAAGTTTTCTATGATCTGTCTAACCCGTTTAGGAATACAAACGTGGGGTTATGTATGTGTACAAAGGACTAAGTTCCCTCACATATAGAAATTACTTTATGATCAATTCATACCGTTAATATGGCCCATTACCTGGCCATATTCACATACACTGTCGGAAATATGGCCATTTTCCCGACTTTCAAAAAATATATTCCATATCCTAACCTATTATTTTCTGGATATTTTTATGCCTACCATATATTACCTAAATATACACATTATCGAATAAATAGGGCTTCGTCACTTTCACTATTATACAAGTGCGTTATATTTAGTGTCAAACCTTAACGTGGCCATATTCGACCCAGGTACCTTATATGAAATTTACGAGGACCATCAACATTATGACTGTGATTGGTTATATAATACCTACGTAATTCTCCTTTTTGAAAGAAAGATAAGTATTTTTAACACAATTTGACACGCACTCACACACACACACACACACAGTCATGTCACGATTTAGTTTAGTCGAGTTGAGTCGCACGTGACAGAGACTATCCCTGTCACTGTCCAAACAGAGACGTGAGAAAGTGATAGATGCTTCATACCTATACTTTTACATTTATATGCCATAGGTAAAGATAGCAGAGACACCGACGTCGGAGTAACCACGAGTCATTAAACTTTCAAGTGATTATTTCGTTAAACTTTAAATTTGACTTGGTAACGAAGTTTAACTTAAATGCAGAATGACGAGTTTAAATAACCGTGTTTAATTTAGCCAAGAGAAAACAAAGTGGCGGAGTGAAAAGTCAGTAATTAGCTGGAGTCCGGTAGTTCTGACGGCAACGAGTTGGGAGCCAACCAAGCAGAGCTAAAACGAGGGTTGCTTCATGTCACATTTTTGATTATTCCAAATTTAAAGAAAGAAAGAAGAAAGTGAGACATTTATTGTCAAAAAAAGTTAGAGATATGACGTTAATCATTGTGGGCTTCGATTTCTTTTTATTAACTGAGAATGGCACACAATTAAAATAAGCAATAGGTGAAAAAATGCAAAAGGCTGACAATGTGTACGGAGTTCGCATAAAACGAAAAAGAGCTGCTGCTTTCAAATGTTTCTTCAATTCCTTTTTTGAATTTCGTGAAAATGCAAGCTTTTCCTCGATACTCGATCAATCTGTTTGCCGCCTGTATTTGCTGGATCATGTGACTGCATCAAACATGCTTTTGAATTTATCGGAAAATCGAGGTCACTGCACTCCGAGCACGAAGCATGTGTGTCATAAAAGGATTAGGTTCAAACACGCCATTTGCAATGTTGTTTAAAATGGATTTAAAATTGGTGTGCATGTGCACATATGCCCGTACGTTAGTTTTAAATAGGGTTTACCTATATTTATGCACATTTTGTTCCTTTTTCTGGAACCCTTGTAACTTCAAAATTGCACAAAAAATCAACGGCCTTCAGTAGAGATTTAAATCGTCGAGTCTTCAAAAAAAGAACGACCGCGCAGAAAATTCAAATTTGATTTAAAAAAATATAATACTGGCTGTTTTAGTGCCGCTCCAATTTATTTTAAACCTTTTTGCTAAAGTTCTGTTTCGTTCCGAGGACACTGGCCACTTACAAATGAACGTTAGAGAAGAAAAAGTTTAATGGCGTCGTAAAATTGCCGGGCGAAGCTGCCTATTTGCATTCGGATGGTGTTTTTTTATCTTTTGTTACATTATTTTGCGAGCAAATTAACACTTGTGAGTGAATAGCGTGATTTAATTTTTCCTCTTGTAGTTTCTTGTTGTTCGATTTTTTTTTAGTTATTAAAACCATGACTTTAGTAAATTATAATATTTGCGCTATTTTTATTAAGGTAGACGCTTTACTGTTTTGTTAGAGATATACTTGTCTTAGTGTTATCCGCCATCATGTTTTATTTATTGATAGTGTAAACTTAGCGGCCTATTAGTTAGGTAATAAGTAATTTAGTATTTATGTATAAGTTAGTAAGCAATTTTTTAAAGGACAATCAAGTTATCAACTTGAGTGCTACTGAATGAATAGGAAGTTTAAAATTTCGAATTCAAAAGTTGAAATCCCACACATAACAACAAGTTAAATCACGTCATAACAACACTAACAATATTTCAGATAGCATAAAGCGTAGCCAATACGCTGTCCGGTCGTTGACCTCTGCAACTCCTTTATTCGAAAACTGTAAGGCTATCATCCCCCTCCCCCACCCAGTCTAGACCTAGGTATTTCTGTTGTTTCACCTGACTTCGGTATGCACTATGCACTAAGTTAGGTAGTGAATAGTGCGGTCCGGGATGTTAGAGAATGGTGGGGGAGTAATTGGTTTAATTATTTGAATAATGTGGAAAGTACAAGAGTTCAAAGGAAATTCTGAGTAATTATAGTTTGATTAATTGCATTGTAAAGATGCTTATGTAAAAACACGTATAATCTAGTCAGTAAATCACTCCCTTCATTTATTAATTTTAAGTCCTCTTTAGTTAAATATGAAATTATTAATAAATTATAATTTTCATACTTATTATAATTTTCAGCGTAAAGCATACTTGCACTAACTTTTACTCTAAGTGACTGCCATTTTTTTTTTCATTTATGTAATAATTGACAATACGGTTGCACGATTCTATTTTAAACATCATCATCTATCAACAGTAGTAAAAACATTGGAATATAAGCTTGCCTTGAAAAATGCCATATGCCTTACGTATCGATCCACTGCCATCGACCTTCGCCAGACCAGCTCATCTTGGCCTTCCAGCACAACACGGCTATCCGAGAACTTTATCAACATCATAACCGTAACATCACGCATGTGCCAATTCCCTAGAGAGGTTGGCACACCAATCGTCAGACAAATCCCTAATCACTCTTTGGGGATTAACTTTTTCTTTAGAATAGTGTGAAGTTGCTAGTATGTCGTCTACATTATCCTTTAGTCGCCCCTCACGTCGTAAACCCGACATTATACACACATGAAAAGTTCAAATGAACAACTGCAACCTTTTTTGTTTTTTTAAGCACACTCCATATTGAGGCCTTATGGTGTCGGGTTTAGAATAATACCTCTCCAGCGACTAAGGAAGTATGTAGGTTAAAGTGCATTTTAGGCGACAGGCTGGCATCATGTCACTTTTATACCTTCTGACTTAAAACCTAAAGAGTACCTATGCTAGAAGTTGTAGGGACACCTAGCGCCATCTATCATCGAGTGGTAGAACTTCTACTGTCAAGAAAAAAGGAAGCCTACATCCCGATATCGAAGTTTCGACGATCGGTTGCATAAATAAAATTTCCAACTTCCTCTCTATGGACTTCGGTCCCCAGGCATAACATCTGCCTGGAGAGAGATCTCTCTATTGGAGTCTTCCCCAAAAAGTGAAATAATCGTCGTTTTTCAATGTAGTGTTTCATGTGCTCTGCCTGATCCATTTGGGAATACAGGCGTAATGTACATAAATAACACATACACACACATATTCTCACGCCCGTATTCCCAAGATGGGTAGGCAGAGCACATGAATTCAAAAATCCAGTGCCACGTGTAGCAATTTCAGCGTAACCATATAGTTAAACGTGATATTGCTGACAGGTTGCTAGCCCATCGCCCACAATACACCTTTCCCAGAGTCGATCTCTTACGACACCCTCGGGAAGAAAGGGGGAGGTGCTATTCTAACCCGGCACCACACAGGAAAACAAGTCCACATTAGTATTATAAATGGGAAAGTGTATTTGTTTGTTTGTTTGTCCGTCTTTCACGGCTAAACGGTGCGACGGATTGACGTGATTTTTTGGGTGGAGATAGTTAAAAGGGTGGAGACCGACATAGGTTACTTTTTGTCTCTTCATAATCCCCACTTCCCTAAAATACTTCTCAACGCGAGCGAAGCCGCGGGCTAAAGCTAGTAACAAATAAATAACAAAGGTGCTAAATCCGTAATGTTCTTGTTACAGGCCAGCAGTGGTGCCGAGCCCCAAGTGGCCGTGCTGTGCGAGGCTGGGTCGACGTACCACCCGCAGTACATGTCCGCTGCCGGCCGATGGACGCCCGACCTCACCACCAAGCCCCACAACTGCTTGAAGGACAAGATGGAGATCCTGGACTATTGCAAGAAGGTACGTCGAAGTTTTGAAACATTGGAAAAGACTCACGTTCAAAAAGTTTGTAGCATTACATTTTAGTTTCATCGGCGATAGGTGATAGATTCCATTTTACGACTCGGGTCGATTGCTAGAATCTGTCTTGTGAACAAAACTGGATCTGAAAACTGAAACTTAATCATTTTGAAGAGGGATGTGACATCGAACACGATATTGCAATCTGTGCTATTGTCTAAAGTTAATCTTTATAATATCGATTAGGACAGTCGGTCGGGTAAAGTTGTAGTATTGAGTGACGACTTCAATTGATCTGCGCCTGCCAAAACATGCCAGGTACTTATTGCTCAGCAAAAACAATGTGTACAGCTCTACAGCTTAAATGGTAAAATGATTCTTGATTTAGGTATAATGGCAAAGTAGATCTTGGTCTTAAATGTAATGGTCTTGGTTTTATAACAAATCTTTAGAGGTCTTAAATCCAAACTCAAAAGCTAGCACTTATTCGTGTCTTAACAAAGCATTTATTTATTTCTTTAGTCGTTCTAAAAGGGCTTTTCTAACAGTATGCGAGGCAATTAACTATTTCTTTATCTACAACGACAGCCTTGAGACGAGTGCTTGGTATTCTTAGAAGTTGGAGAAGCGTGAATTTTTTCCTCAAAGGGCTCAAAGATTTTTGCAACCAACTGTTAAAACAAAAGATCGTGTTGCGAGCCGCCCACCCTCTGACCGGTATCACAGGCCAAATTTAAAGGATAAAAGTTTATAAAAACTTACCTGCCTGCAACGTAAATTGTGTTTGAAACCTCCGCAGGACTGAAGCCTTTAGCCGAAACAACTTTGAATAACGAGTTGACCCCGTTGCGAGTTTTTAACCAGAGTTAACAACTTTTTGCATTAATTTACCTCATGATTTTAACAAGACCGTATTTTTATTAAACGCCTTTGTTATTTTTGTGGCGGCGTTTTTAATTTTTTTCCCCGGCCGCAGTGTCAGATCAAATATAATGAAGATGCCACGAGGCTGTATTGTAGCAAAATTTTAATTAAAACAATACGACTTTTAATTAGAGAATCTTCGGAACATGTTTTATGCTCCAGAAACTTCGGAGAGGTAACGATTTTATCTTTTATTAAATAACAACATAACTGTACAGGAAAAATAATAAAACTTATAAATATCTTACACTAAAAACAAAACTAAGATAAACGATTTTATCTTGTAATCATTAAAATGCTATAATCGAATATACGGATAGTTCACGTCTCTGTAACCTTTCATCAAGGATTCGCGGCAGCTATTTACTACCAAACGCGCTATTTTGTTCGCGCGACTCTGAGTTATTCATAGTTTTCATAATGTTAGTTTCATGATAAAATTAAAATGCTAAAGTTTCACTGAACTCATAAACTTCCTTTTGAAATGACACAACAATTAGTAAAAACCTAGGCCAATATACGCATGATTAATAATGTAACCATTTTCAATTAGGTACTATCCTTGTTTTTTCTGGTATCTGCAGCTTCTTCTACAACTGCCCTTTCGTTTCCAGGTGTACCCGAGCCACGACATCACCAACATCGTGGAGGCCTCCCACTACGTCAAGGTCAGCAACTGGTGCAAGCTGGGCACGGGCAACGCTGCCAAGTGCAAGGTCACCCGATGGGTCAAGCCGTTCCGCTGTCTTGGTACGTTGTCACTGATACTCGTAAACTAAATAAATCCTATCTCTAAACAATATCCGAATTATATGACCTTTCTAAGTTATCTGGTACAGTAGAAGAAACTGTACAGTTAAGTAACACAAGGATCTCCCAAGTCTTGTCTTAATACCAGTGTGACTTAGTTTAATCCAATCACTGTACTCGAATTTGTGTCCACCAATAATTGTCATCATCGTTTTTAATTACGTATCTTGAAAACTTTTGCGATTTTTGCTTTTATTGCGGCACCTAGGATCTTGTGCAAGGTCCGTTCAGAAGCTACCACCATCTTACCTGCCCGTACAACTTCTTTTACAAGGAGCATTATACGTTAAACTTCTGGGTTGCTAGCCTGTCGCCTAAAATATACCTTAACCTATTTACTTAGTCGCCTTTTACGACATCCTCGGAAGAAATGAAGAAGTGTTATTCTATCCCGACACCACAGAACTTAGCCTACTTTAACCCCATTAACTATTACTTTGGTGGCAGAAGGTCCATTCCAATCGGACGCGCTGCTGGTGCCGGAGAGCTGTCTCTTCGACCACATCCACAACCAGAGTCGCTGCTGGCAGTTCGCTCGCTGGAACGCGACCGCGGGCCGTGCGTGCGCGCAGCGCGGCTTGCGGCTCCGGACCTTCGCTATGCTCCTGCCTTGCGGCATCAGCCTGTTCTCTGGGGTCGAGTTCGTGTGCTGTCCTAAGCATTTCAAGGGTAAGTTGCATATCCCCTTTGTTGTATTTAGTGGAATACGCTCAGTTTAGACTCTTAAATTAACAATTAGCATCATCTTTTTTTTCGCTTCCATTTAAAATATCAATGACACATTTAAAGGGTTTGTTGGCAGAATTTGCTACTGTATTAAGTCAAACGTTATTTAATGTAAAACAGTGGTGGCAAATAACAACAATGTGCACACCTAACTTATCAGCAATTCTATAGAAATAGACAAGTAAACAGTAATTTATAACTTAAAAAATCCGGGAAACATAATCTTTAAAAGAACAACAAAACATTTTGTATAATTAGATTAAAAGTTTTCTAAATGGTATTAGGTTCTAAATCTAAACACACATCTGTTTTATTTGCAGAAAACGTAAAGATGCATAAGCCTATGGACGTAGGAGTGCCAGTGAGCCCCGGCGGTGAAGAGATGTTAGCAGCTTCCGCGGCTATGGACGAGCGCGATGACGACCTTTTGGACGACGACGACGCGCTCGATGACGACGACGACGACGACACCCTGAACCTTAGCGATGATGACGATGACGACGATGCTGATGATGGTACGTTGATTAATATAATTTGATAATTATTGTTGTGGGAACGATCGACAGGAGTGAGTATGTTACAGATGAATAAGTGGTAACAGTGAACGAGTGTATGACTCATTAAATTAATGAGTAATATTGAAAGATGAAAGGACATGAAAAGGATAAGTAAATCGACGGTCCCTACGTAGATGATCGAAAGTGAATTTTGG
>BHDV01063468.1:0-11959 GCA_005406045.1 Adoxophyes honmai
ACATAAATTACAAAAACATTCGAAAAAGGTTCAATACTGAACACGAGTGATTATGTTTTATGTGGGTAGTGAATAAAGTCAGTCTATATCCAACTAGTACGTGTTGTCATTCGTCTCCTAGATATTAATTTATTTAACAGGTTCGAAATGGATTTGAACCTTTTAAAGTAAAACGTTACTTTTTTACGAGTTAAGTAAAAGAAAGACGAAAATGTGTTTCGATGCTTTCATATCGCAGAAATAAAATAAAAATTAGATAAATTAGAGCTTTACGAACCTTGACCCCATATTGTCTTGATTGAAAATTGAAGCTCTTATTTATAATTTCCAGGGGTAAAAAAGTTGTTGTGTGGTCGACACAAAAACGAACACAAAATAAAAAAAAGTGTAAAAAAAACTATTATTTATTTTACCAGTATTGTGATCGTATTAATTATTGTACATGTCTCGGAACCTGACAGTGCTGCGTCGCGCGGGGCGAGGGGAATCCTCTTCGCTGTCAAACGCCGGCTCGTAGCTCTGGTTCACGTAGGCGCCTGACGTGGACGGCCGACTCAGGTCCTGACGCTGGTGGGAATATGTTTACGTATAACATACATAGAGGTAACATAACCTCCCATACGAGAATTATTTAGGGTATACACGACAATTCAGGATTTTTTATACTTAAATAGGATTTGCATAAAACAGGCAACACCGGCAATGTCTTTTACTATCTGGGAATAAAAAATAGACTACTTGTCTATGCAAAACTTTCGATGTCTTGTCCATAATGAATGTCAAGAAACAAATTGTTTACTAATCAATCAAACAAGTGGAACAAAACAGCAGTGAAAAAACTTGCAAGGTATTAATATTTCGCTTAATTATCTCTGTGTGTATGTTTTCACTATTGTGACTACATGACTGATTGTCGTAAGCGTTTTGTTGAGTTTATAATTGTTGCATTAGAATTCTTTCAGAATGAACGCGTCAGTAAATGTCTCAATAAGTCCATAAAAGACTCACTGCGACAGGGTTGAAGAATTCCAGAACTTGGATATACAGGGTGGCCAGAAATTCACCGTAAATATTTTAACCAGTGGTCGGGTATACGCAGATGCGTATGAAAACCCCAGGAAAATATTTCCTAAAAATGTTCATTATTGACCTTGTGAGATACAAACGTTTCATCGCATTTCATATCAGTGCACCCTGTGTGATGCCTACTTTATCCGGTTCTGCAAGTTCCGTATAAAGTAAAAATAATACAAAGCCAGCGCGCCCGTGTCCCACCCGGATGCGACGGCGACGCCAGTGCAAATACTCATCTCGAGTCGTATTTTGTATCGCTAGTTCGACATGGCGATGCTAGGAGGTTGAATAAGAGCCGGGGTACAAAAGATTGGGCGATATTTTCTGATTTTTGTAACTTTTTATATGACAATTTATATGACAATTCCGGAAAAAAACTTCACAGGGATTTTCAGATGCGTCACGCCCGACCACTGACGGTCAATTTCTGGCCACCTTGTACAACGTGTTACAAAAATACGAATAAATCAGAAAGGGAGCTAAATGGCTCATTATAAAGAGTCAATTTGAATAAAAAGTCATAATTCCTTTTATTGAGTTCGCAAACCTTTTTGAATCAAAAAGTCCTATTAAGTGACTTACTAAAGTTTAAAACATTTTCGCTTTAGTAAAAAAATTTACCCGGATTTTTGTAACAATGTGTATAGACGAAAACATTCCGACAAGAGTACTCACCGGCATCGCCTGGCTGTCTCTCGCGAGCTGCAGCTGCGACTGCGAGCGGCGGCGCTCCGCGATCACGGAGTCGCAGCGCGTCTGCAACGCGCGCAGCGTCAGCCGTCGAGTGGCTATTGTACTGCCTAGCTAGCATGTCTACACGTTATGACTAGAACATTCTGAAGAGGACTCACCGGCATCGCCTGGCTGTCCCTCGCGAGCTGCAGCTGCGACTGCGAGCGGCGGCGCTCCGCGATCACGGAGTCGCGGCGCGTCTGCAACGCGCGCAGCGTCAGCCGCCGGGTCGCCGCCGAGCTGCCTAGCGACGGCAATCGCGCTAGCATGTCTATAAACAAACACGTTACACTTAGGACTAAGTAAGTCTGCTTATGTTTCAGGCTAGCAACCTGTCACTATTACACACACACGATTGTACACTTATTATATCTAACTAAGGGCCTGCGCCCACTTAGTGTCTTTCGAGCGTCGTCACCTCGGCCAGATTTTAAATGGTGGGGGTAAGTTCACGTCTCGCTTTTTCCTGGCATAATGTATGCATATATGTTACATCAAAGGCTAACAATCTGAAGTGTAAACCTAGGCATAAGAAAATTATGTTAGCATTGACACAGCGTGAATATGTTTGTGCCTTACAAAAGTGATCGTGATAGTGCGTGGTCGGTACCCCCGAATTAGAAAACCGTTTTTAAAACTCGTACTGCGTCTATGGTCTGTGTGAACGTGCCTTTAGTTAGAGACCGATATTGTTAGCGTAGTGCGCCAATGTCAGTTGCATCAAGCAGTCGTGCGGAAAGAGCAGTACTACCGCTACCGCATTAGAACATTGCTTCCGATGGATCCTAAGTTGGCCCGAAACATATCGAGCTAATCTCGATACAAACCGCTCCGATTCGCAAACGTGGCGACAAAACTTGCCTGGATTCTGTATGACAGTGGACAATCTCTTCTCGAAGTTGCTCTCTAGATTCACAATATTCTGCTTGGCTGTCCTCCGCCTCTCCAGGTTGTGTATTGTCTTTCTCCTCGAGACGTGTGTGTTGTCAACGCCTCGTCCCTCCAACTCATCGGTGTTGAGTTGTTGGACTTCGCTAATGAACTTGAAGGCTCTGTTTTGGACCACTGCGTGCTGCGTCAACTCGTTTGGCTGTAGAGAGATGAGAGTTTTAGGAACAACTTCCAAATAAAAAAGTGTAGCCAGGTCTAAGGTGAGTATTTAAAGAAAAAGCTTGTATGTTTTAACAAAAACCTCACGTTGTTGCCAGGCGGTTGCGCTGATCCCGCAAAACTTACATAGAATTTAAATCTATAATGTACGCTTCAATTCAATTTAATTTACATAAAAGTAGTACACATGGTGACAGATTCACCTCCTTTTAAATTAATGTCGCAATTACAAATGTCGTTACTAGTCAATGTGGTTAGGTACACTGTACAATCCCCGAAATCTATCTTGGCAAAATTTTAAGTACCTAGTGAGGGTAAGATCCGGGAACTTACGACCAGTACTTAAAATCTTGCAACGTTGATTTTAACTAGTGGGTATGTTCGGGGAACTTACCTTCACTACTTGAAATCTTTCCATGTTAAATTCCAGAGACTGTACTAGTACCTTCTTATTAAATAGATAGCCAGTTATTAAAGTCTACTTCGCACTAGGCTAGTATTTTAGTCGAGTAGCGAGTAATTTAGTAACTAAATGTGTCTGAACAATGAAAATTTTGTTGAGTTTCATTGTTCAAACACACAAAATTACTCGCTACTCGACTAAAATACTCGCCTAGTCCGAACTAGCCTTAAGAGTCACTTTGTACGGATAATTCAAGCCTTAAATCGAGAGTTAGCCTTCACATCAGCTTCAATAAATATTACTCACTGATTTGGTGAGGTACCAGTCGAGCTTGACGGTGGACAGCAGATGCGTCAGCGTCCCCATGCGGTGGAACAGCATCCCAGTGAACTGCACGATCATCACCGACCCGAAGAATACCAGGAAGAGGGACCCAATCGGCTCCAACATCAAGTAGTCTCGGTCGAGTGTAATCTGGTTTGAGAAAATCATCAAATGTAGACTAAAATTGTGAGACTACTATGAGTCAGTACAAAACTATGGGTCATTCAGGATAACATTAGACTTTAAACGGACAAAATTTGATTATTATCAAAAATCCAAAGGTACTGGAACTCATTATTGCTAATTGCTATAACACTTATTACTGTTTGTTATAATGTTCTCAAAACAAACGGTTTCACTGTTTGCGGCGACGCTTTGGGTATACTTAAAAATGTCTGAGGATTCGACTGTTAAAAGACTAATGTTATCCTGAGTGGACCATAGATGATCAGAGGCTAACATCTTGTTCATAGACAACACTGCACTGGCATTTAATACCCCATACTTACAGTGTTAGAGTCGTTGTCGTAAACAATGTCGATCTGCTGTCCGAAGGGCCATTGGAAGTGCAACTGGTCTTGGTTCAGCTGCAGCAAGAAGATGACCAGCACGAAGAGGGCGTTCAGCATCACGAACGCGAACACCATCTTGTCGCGGAGATCTTTCAAGTCCCGTTTGATACGTGCCTGGAAAATGGTTATTTTATATTGGCATTATTTATTTATTCATACATACATACATACATATTCTCACGCCTGTATTCCCAAGAGGGGTAGGCAGAGCACATGAATCCGAAAATCCAGTGCCACGTTTAGCAATTTCAGGGTTACCAGATGATTCAACGTGATATTGTAGTGACAGGTTGCTAGCCCATCGCCCACAATACACTAACCCTTTCCCAGAGTCGACTCTTACGACACCCACGGGAAGAAAGGGGGAAGTGCTATTCTAACCCGGCACCACACGGTTTTGGTGTTTCCGCCCGTTTATTTATTCCTAATTTTGAATACATATTACGATTTAAATAAACAAAATCACTATAAAATATCCTGATTTTATGTAAAAACAAGGAAAAAAATTGCCTTTTTTTTAATAGAAAAAAAGCGGTCAACATTAAATTTACTATATCTGAAAAATTGATTTTTGCAGATAGTAGGTATGTATTTGCAGTAATAGGACGATATATTATTCAATAAATCTATCAGGTATGATCAACAACAATACCGTAAGGTTTTGAGTTTGAATAAAGCAAAATCAGTACAGTTAAGTATCTTGCGTATGTACTTAGCTATTTCGAAAACCGACAGTAACGTGAAATTCTGAAAAACTTAACATAAGTCAATAAGTGCCTGGCGTCATGGCTCAAAAATCAATGCTTTGTTTCAATCCTTTATCCCGCAGTACCGGAATTGTAGAAAAAACACTTACTAGTTCCTCCTTGTCTTCGTCTATAGGCCGCAAGTAGGTGTCGATTAGGTCTTTCCAGAACTGCGTTTCGGCGGTAGTCAAGAAGTCCACTTCTCCTTTCTTCACGTCTGGGTCCTCTATCCAGTAGGGGTTGATCAAGTCATCTCGTTCTTCCTGTTAAAATGGTAAAATGAGCTCGTGAGTAGGACATTCCAATGGCATTGTTAACTTTACTATGAAACTTAGGCCCCTATGCAGCGCTATCTAGTGAAGCTAATATTACAATAGGAACACAGATTAATTACGAAGATTATTTTATCACAAGCATACAGTCGAACCAATTGATGCACAGCAAGGCACGAGTAGAGATGCGCTTGAGATAGACTATTATACCTCTCGCTCTCTAACTAGAGACGTCAGTAAGTGACAGATAGTCAGATAGCGTTTATTACTTTTTGGTAATCTACCTGATGGACTTTATAGTTTTTATTAGTCAACTACGCAATTAGGGCTATTGAGTATCTAACCAAACCAAACTTTAACGGAAGGGGTACCTTCGGCATGTCGGTGGACAGATCGCTCTCAGCATACTCCGGCAGCAAGGAGAGTGTTTCCCGAAGCGGCAGCGACGAGCGGCGGCGCGGGGCCGCTGGCTCTGGCGCCTCTGTTTGAGCACCCCTGGAAACAGAAAAATATGTAGGTAGTAATATCTAATGAAGTTAATGGATACCTCAAATCCGGAGTAATGGGAATCACAAATATGAAGGTGTCATTCGTTTAACACGTAAGAGAGTACTTCGTTGCAAACGAGCCACGACGAGTCGGAAATATTCTTGTAAGAGTATCGATATCGTATCAGCCAAAAGGCGTATTGATGCATCTTTAAGCTTAACACTCTGGTTCTATACTTGTAGTCATTATAAGCCCAGAGCGATCAACAAGCGAACAATAATATGATATTCATTTAATTTACTTACAGCGAGTCCAGTTTCTTTTCTAGTTTTTCAAGATGATGACTAATCTGTAGAAGATGCATATCTTCTTTGTGATCTTTCGGGTTTGTGCAGCACAAACACTTGAATACACCAGCGACGCCGAATTCCATAGTACCGCTTGTTTCGTCGGAACCACCGAACATTTTTCTGACACTTTGAGCATCCATTTTCTTTTTGGCTTCTTCCGCTTCTTTGTTTTCTTGCTCGATTTCCTACAACATTAAACAAAATTTTGATTATCAGGTTCATACTACATTGCATAAACAATTACAAGGTACCTATGCAAACAAAACGGAAGATTTCTGTTTGACCTTTACACGGGTAGTAATAATAAAAAGTAATCAAGGGCAAAGTTGCAAGTTTTTGCCCTTCATTACTTCACGTAATATTTACTACAACGCTGCGACATCGAAAGTTCAGAGTAACATAAAACAAATTGGCAGACAGCCTCACCTTTTTCGTCTTCTTCTGCACCACTTCCCGCGTTCCCCACGAGACGTTGTTCAAGTTGCACAGCGAGTATATAATCAGCAACATGTACATGCTAGGAATAGTGATATAGTAGACCAGCAAGTACATTAGGCAAACTATCTCTTGTGGATGCAGAGCTGCCGTGATGAAGAATATACCAAACGTTATGATGGTGAAAATACTTGAGGGTGCGAGCCATCCGTCTTCGACTATTTGCAGCGCTATGCCGACTATAACTAACATCATCAACATGGCGTACAGACATGTTATAGCGGTTGCTAGCAGTAACTGTAAAGGAAAAACAAACAGTTACAGTTGAAATTGAAGCAGAATATGCCGACCTAAACTACAGAGAATCGTCGTGAAACAATGCTATATTGAACAGTTATTGCCCGTGAGTCCAGATAGTTTTTCAAAAAATTCTGTATAGTTTCCGCCATGTAACTTAGCAACATTTTTTGTAGTAGGTGTAAGTTCGCGCATCGCTTTTACCTGAAAAAAACGATGCGCGAACTTATCTTCAGTATGTACAAAAAATCTTGCCATGTTTATCACCGCCCTCTATATAAATGTAGTAAATACCTACCTGTACTTCAGACTTGCATGTCATGCAGACAGTAATAAATATGACGACAGGGACCAGATTGAGGAGCAAAGCGTTGCCCATACTCATGCCCGTAATAGCGTTCATAGCACCGATCATCATGAGGAAAATTGTACCGGGGCCCAAAATCGTGCCCACCATTAACATCATCTGGAACAAGCATTTTTTTTAATACACATAGTTAAAACTAATTACAAATACTGTAATCATCTTAGGCTGATTGTAAAAATAGTAGATACTGTATGCGTCTTCGCATAAATTACAATACATACATACATAGGTACATCGTGGCTGTATGCCCTAATGGGGTAGGCAGAACGAATGAAACATTACATAGTCAACACCATGACTAAATCAAACTTGGTAATTTTAGGTTAAAACATTAATGAAAGAGGTATAATAGCGACACCTTCGTCGCCTCTTACGACGTCCCTGGGAGAATTGGTACCTATACTATAGACCGATAGGTACTTAAAAGATGGTAAACAATCTTGACATGTCTTTTTATTGAAATACACAGTCTAAAAATGAAAATCGTTACAATATACAATTCAATTATGAAAGTAAATGATTTTTTCATACCTAAATTGTAAAATGTAAAGATTTTGATTTATAAAGTGTGTGTTTAAATAAAAAGACACGTCAAGATTGTTTACCATCTTTTAAGTACCTATCGGTCTCTAGTATAGGTGTTTTTCTAAGCCCGACACCACACGAGAAAAGCTAATACACACACATTTAACTTACCTGATAAGCGATATACAGTGTCGAGATGTTATCATTGACTTGAACGGTCCGCTTCGAATCGGCAAGCAAATCGAAGATATTAGCCATAGTGGAAGGCACCCACCGACGCCGCTGGTTATAGAACTCTCCAAATGCCTCCGGACAGTGCGTATACGCATCGGACGCTGCCGAGTACTCTACTCTATAGCCACGCTGCAATAGCAACGTGCAAAGCCATCGGTCCTCACCTATAATAAAGGTTTGTGTTACATATCATTGGAAAATTAACATTGCGCTTACGTTTTATTTAGGAACCATCAAACACCACATAGTTGGCACGTACACTCGAATCAGTGGGTTCCTGAACCTGATCTAACATTGAACCTATTCACAGTTAACGTAAGTGACTTTGCATTGCTTGACAAAGGAAAACTTTATTACATTTGTGACAACGTTTTGCGGTGGGGTTAGAAATCAATTGGTTGGTTATGCTATAATATCCCGTACTACGTTATTTAATTGGTAGTCAGTGCTTAATTGCATACAATTTTGTGCAAAGGACAATTTAAGTGAGCATCAGATGAAGCCCCATATGTATAGTGGTCGGCAATAAATGATTTCAAGTGGTTAAGGTAACTCCGCGCGCCGCCTTTACTTGAAAAATGCGATGCGCCAACTTACCCCCATCACTTAAAAACTCTATAAAATATTCATACCTTGATCGTACTGCACGTAATGCCGCGCCTCGTGTGAAGTAAGAGTGTACTTCTTCATTACATTGTCGTCCATGAGCGCTTTTCCACGGAAGAGCGAGAAGCATCCAGGGCTACACAGCACGCAGCCAATCATGTGTTCAGTCGCCTTCTGGAGCCAATGTCCGATGGCGTACTCGAACATCTGGTACCACGCCATGAACCCTGACCCCACAGGGTGAATACGACCACAAGCCGCTCCCAAATTCTTATCTTTCTTCATCAAATCAATGAGCAGAGTGACAGCAGAAGGTTGGAAGTCGATGTCACCATCCAGAGCCAACAGGTACGTGTTTTCGGCAATTACTTCCTTGCGTTCTAACGGTATCTGCAAGTCCATCAATCGGTGGCCTAGGAAATAATACATGTACATTACTTGGGACCAACGTTTCCTGTGCCTTATCTTCGTTTTGTCCTTCAGATGACAAATGAGTTTGTTTTTTCCAGGCAGCGTCCACACCAGCCTACCACCGTAAGGAGCCGGGAATTTCTTAGGAGCTCTTAACTTAATATTCGCTGTATGGACCTCCGATGCCGCTTCGTCTATGGTATCCACCAAGCACTTCACGAAGCGGTTGACCTGAGAATCGTCGTTGCTGTGATCGGACACTTCAAATGCGTCGTCCATAAAGATGTGTGCTTCGAGCTCATAGTAATCTGGAGAGACTATGTTGAAATACTTTTGCGCTAATCTCTGTTCGCACTGATGCGCATCTAGCCGGAATATAGACTTCAAGAACTCCATCATTTCGTCCTTGGTTTCGTGCCACATAGTTGCGCAAATGTAGATTCTGCAACATACCATTTGCAATCAAATTTTTTTAATACAATATTTGTACATTATGATATCATTAATTAATATCTATAAACAAGTGCGTTATATGAACATACCTTGTAACGTTATCAGACGGATGGATAAGATGTGCTGCTGGTTTCTCGGAACTTATAACCGTGCTATCATCAGGATCTTTTAAGTCCTGAAACAAAACATTTAGAAGACTTAAGCCTTTGTGGAGTAATTTATAATTTTACCTAAGAACGTATATATATATAGTGAAATTGTTCTGCGATAGGTCGATAATAGCACGTACGTCAAATTGTATATCATTTTCCGTATCCTTCGTCCTGTTCATGAGCAGACACTGGTCAATGAGAGGCCCGCTATACCACGGCTTGGCGAACAGCTTGTCGGTGGCGGCGAGGCGCTCGCAGCGAGGCAGCCACGCGTGGAAGGTGATCCACCCTTGGGACATCAGCCAGAGCAGCCAGATCCAAGCCATATCTTTACCCACATAATCTTTGAGAAAATATACTGAAAGAGACAAAAGGTAAGGTTTTTTCATGCTTTCAATAAAAGATTCTAAGGTATAGATATCATTCAATAAGTAATTTACATCGGTAATACAAACCTGGAGGAATATCGAAGAACAAATAGTCCGGAATTGTTCTGTGGAACGCACAGGGATTTGTGTTTCTGAGTCCACAGAAAACGATGAGTAGATTTATTGTCACAGGGCCCACCAAGCCGAGCGCAAATGTAAAGCTGAAGTTCTGAATAAGAATCTTGCACGCGAATTTAGCGGCGCCGAAGCAGACGTAAGCTGACGCTACTTGGATGAGGGCTACCCAAAGTGAGGACGCCCAAGACACCGGCAACACGAAAGTGCCACCCGTCACTTCGTAGTCCAATATGCCTTCGAATGCGTCTCTAATAATAACCTGGACCTGAAATTATTATGTAGCATAAAAATATTACAAACTTAATTCGTGCGAGGACACAGAGAAAATCAGGAATATCATGTAAAAATAGAAGAAAATAGTAGACGTAATTAGATAAGAGTGTGAAGACACTCTATTTCGCTACAGAGCGTTCAACGTTCATTCTTCATAGCTACGTATTTAATAGCTACCAGACCGTGAACATTTTTGCCAAACGTAACATAAATATAGGGCAGTTGAAACGCCTACGGCCGAGACCAATATTGTCACATAACGACAAAACATGTGGCATTTTACCAGAAACCCAACAGTTGACACAGGAATAGTATACTTTTTAGTCCTACTTTAGTATGTAGATACTTACTTCATAAGCGGTATAAGTGCGTTCGTCAAAAGCATCCCCCACAGACGTAAAGAAGGCCATTGCATCATCGCCGTTAACATGCAAATGTATCACAATGCAAATCATGAAGACGACTATCTTCCATAGCGTAAGGAATCTTTGCGTGTAGTATCGCGACTTCTTAATACCCTCACGCAACCTAGTTAGATAAAGTATGGACGAGGCTGCAATAAAAGAATAATCCGATTAAAATAATTCCTAGTAACACAAATAAAGTAGATTATTGAAAACTAAATTTTACGTGCATCTTTGTCTGCTTCACGCATCGTTTTTCCTATCTGTAGGTAATATCTATAATAGTATCTCTCAGTACTAATAATTCCTACGCAATTTCAGTGCTGATTGAGTACTAATGTACTGTGTGTCCATCCCCTAATAGCTCATGATAAGTTTCTGATGTAACCTTGCATATAAATTCCGGAAAACTAAAAGGATGTGAATTTAAAGTTAACGACCGACCGCGTAACATTATACCTACCGGTCCACTACTATGAAGTACTTACAATTTACCTCTTGAAAATATTACTACAAATTAATATAGATATTGGACTCACATGAAGTATTTAAATCGGCGTTGACATAGTTTTCCCACCAGCCGAGCGAAATCATAATGGCGGCGGCTGACGTCATATACAATACACGCGTGCCGTCCAACAGAGGCCAGACAAAGAACGCAGTAACTTGCGCTGAGACTGCCAAAATGTCCAGGATCAATTTGATGACGTATCGTGGGTCATTGCGATCCCTGGTCCAAGCGTTTAGGATGCCAGGGACGAAGCACAGAGCGTTCATTAGCATAGCGCCCTTAACTACGTCCAACTCTGGGAGGATTAGCAGAAGTAGGATTGCGATTCCGATAGTTTGGACTGTGTCTACGAAGAAAGCCTGGGGAAAGAAGTTCGTGTTAATTGATGATTTTAAGCCATCATCATCAGGTGGTGCCGTAAAGTTTTTACTAGCTGGTAATTTAGGGACCCCTCATTTCCCATAAATTCATATGTACTAATTTCATTTGCCATAATAGTCACTGGCCATAACCTTCATTTTCCATAATATCACATATCATAATTTATAATGCCATAATACTCAAATGTTATAATGTTCAACTTCCATAATATTGGGAGCCATAATAACACTTGTCAAACAAACGAGGATTCGTCAGTATACTAATAATAAAGGGAAATGAAGAGATCCCTCTATAATAGGAAGGCCTCCTTTAGGTACGACGACGAGCGAAGC
>BHDV01063470.1:1978-14620 GCA_005406045.1 Adoxophyes honmai
CAGCAGCGTATTCAAATAATTCTGAGATCTCTTCTGTGTCATTCCAAACTTAATGCGAGCGAAGCCGCGGGCAAAAGCTAGTACTTATCTAAGTACTTATCTAATCAGCCAAATACATCCAGCCATTCACAATTTTTTATCAAGTTCCTTTGGAATTAATATGTCGCTAAAGTTGAACTTTCAAGTTGACTGACGCCGCTACTGGCAGTTGCTGTATGGCACGCCAACGGTTATCAAGTTCAGACTGGTAGAAGTGGTAGACCAAATGTTTGTCTAACTGCACGTAACGTGTTTTTGTTTGTACGCTCTTATTGTGCCAACTTTAATTATGTCCGTATCGATCTCTCTGTAGTCGACTACATTCGTATGTATTGTAATGCGTGTTCTGCCTTAGGCGAAGGCTAGACGTTCAATAAATATTGTGATCCTTCAATATGAGAATACTGATGGATCACAATCTGTTCATGAATTCAGTGTATTTTCCATCAATATAGCAAGATTAGACGATCAATATACATCACAATATGAGACAAATATTGAAGGATGACAATATTTATTGAACGTCTAGCCTTCGCCTTACACAGTTTTGTTCATTCCAATCTCACTTACACTAACAACAGCTGATCTAGGGTGAAGTTACATTTATCAGCATCGAATCGCATTTAGCTGGTTGATTTTAAACTCACTATAATACGCATCGCATGCGTTCAGCTGCTATAGCATATTTTTATCTGCTTAAGTATCTTATCGCGTACTTTTATATGCTGCCGCATGCTGTCGTATGCTGCCGCATGCTATCTGCAATCACGACGCCACAAATCAAATGTTAATTTAAATTTTTCCTCGTCTATATTGATGAAATATAGGTAATTATTGAAATTATTGGAAGTAAACAAATTTGTGCACTTTGATAGATGAACACGTTGTGATAATGACATTAATGACGCGTTCGGTCGGCCGCCCATTCGCACTCTTCCTCCTTTTCTCTGCGTAAGCAGCCTTTCTCATTCGTAAGCATCCCGCCTCTCACTCTTAAGCAGCCGCTATCAATCGCAAGCGTCCTGTCGCATTCGTAAGCAGCTATTCTCATCCGAAAGCATCTAATCTCACGCTTTAAGCAGCCGTTCTCATGCTTCAACTTGATTAAGCATTCTTCAGCGTGAGAAGTGGATAGTTAGGTACACTTATAAGCATTTAATGCTGAAGCTGAATCGATGCTGAAGGGTGAATTGATGCTGACGGATATCCATACAATAGCGCGTTTTTGTATGGCAAAATGCGATTCGATGCTGATAGATGTAACTTCACCCCTAGTCTAGAGGAATGTCGGCGTATGAAAATATTGAGTACAGTAGATACCAACCAAAACAATTGTATAAAACTAACCTAAATTAAAAGCCTCTTAGCTTAGCATTTCATCAGGACGATCTTATTTGTATAGACAGGTAGGAACTAAATAAACTAGCGGCATCGGCCTGCCGACGGACCACATTGCGCATACCTACCTACCAATCCCCGCGCAGTGTACTCGGATGCAGTTGGAGGGATTAGTTAATTCTGCTTTATTCTGATTATAATTGATTTCACAAGCTCATTAGTGGTGACATTGATGTCTATTGAGAAATTTATCTCTACCTGGTCTGCGTCTTCCGTGTCGTCGCCAGGCAGCTGCACAATCACTATGATAAGAGTTGTAAGCGTTCCCCTCGTGACCCAATGATGACATTCTTACATGAATCACGATTAATTACTTGTAACAGACAAACAAACGCGAGCCGTAAAAGTCGTCCTAATAGTTTCATAATGTTGATCAACAAAACCGAATACAGATTTATTTTTTGTTATTATTTTCCTCATCTAGGCTAGTTTGCGAAATGATAACAAAATAATTAAGAGCGCGCAGGGCGCGTGACTCGCGGTGAGTCAGCGGTCCTTTCCCTGCGCAAGGCCGCTTCGCCGGCGCGCGCGCAAGCCTCCTCGCCCTTGGAATTTCCTCTCTCGCTCCCACTCGTGGCTCCTCACCTCGCCACATGGCTCGCGCTACAGCAACCGCGAACACAATCCTTCGCAAGGGATCCCCCTGCGACCACTAAGCGGATTCGCTTGTTTGTGTTTGTTGTGCCGTTGTGTTTTTATCTCTGACCATGCCGAGATTATAATTTCTGATCGGAGGGACCTCCGTCGTCGGAGAGCGAGGATTTTCCGGGCAGTGGGGGGCGGGCCAGCGGTCGTCTGGAGACCGATCCAGAGGTCTCAGATTCGTCTTTTTGGCCGATGCCAACGACGCGGAAAATATACAGTCGAGTTCATTAATATATGAGCAAAACTGAGTGTTCAAAAATATCTGTACACCTTTATGACATTGACAATAAGGTGCAAAAGTTTACATATTTGGCATTTGTCTGCTCATATATTTATGCACTCGACTGTACAACGAAGGAGAGCAACGCTTTATGTATGTACCGTGATGTGCTCGGACTTTTTTTTATCTGAAACAAAACCCCGCAAAAACAAAATTACCTACTTGGCTATTAAAACAAAGATAATATTTAGCTGCAACTGCAAAACCTGTTGTGTGTGAGTGTTGCTCAGTAGTGTTTCTCTAACGTAAGAAACTAAACTTGGCGGTGGAGATGGCTATGGGATATTGTTCATTCAATATGACAGCTAATTTTGACACCTCGACTTCGAGCTTGTCGACGAGTTTATAATAGGTTGTTAGGTTGAGAATACAAACATACCGCACGCCTGCACTCCCAAATGGGGTAGGCAGAGCACACGAAACACTACAAAGACAAAGCCATGAATATTTCATTTTCATATCTCGTAGCCACTTCAAGCACATACATTTTTTTCGTTAGTAAATAACACCAATGTAGTAGGGCAACGCTGTCTCTGTGGGGGTTGGGTTCGTAAGGACTAGATTGCATAACGACTTTATAAGCAAAACGTCTTAGTTGCATAAGGTCTTGGTAGATAAATGTCTAATTGTACAAACGTCTTAATAATAGAATGCCCGGGTTTAAGTATGGACTTAGTTTTATTACGTCTGGTTTGAACATTGAGGATATAACCTATAGAGTACTAATGTCATCTTGGTTGTTCGGAAATTATTCCGCAAAACAATTGAAGACCTCGCTGTGCTCTTATTGGCCGGCCCAAGATCGCGCTCCACACTAGAGTTGGGCAAGTTTACAAATGTATCGATAATATCGATATCGATTATAGTAATTTTTTACTAATTGTCCTGGAACGCAATTTTTAAAACAAGCTCACCTCTCTGTCTTCGCACTCATCGTTCAATATTAATATCGCTCTTGTACAGTTATAAATGAAATGTAAACCACTTTTAAAATAAAAGATTATAAAATTCACCAACAAATTTAATTCCTTACCAATGCAGTGATCTTTTGGTTTATTGAAAAAAAAAATGCTAATCTGGACCGAGATAATAAAATAAAACTGTCAAAAAATTAAAAAATACGAATTTTTTTATCAAGGTTACCTACTGTAAACAGTGAACTGTTTCATTAAATGAATCTAAAATAAACCTACTTTCAATCACAGCGGATTACAGCTAATTTAATTTAAGTGAATACAATCAAAACTTTACAAAAATGATTGTTATTGAAAAATACAAAAAATCTGTTTTTTTCTAAATAAAACCCGCGGGGACACTGGACTGTAATTGTTAGCAGTGGAAGACTTCGGCCCCTCAACACGAACCTCGAAAATTGATTTGATTGATTGATTGGCCCAAAATGATGCTAAAAGTGGCTGCGAAGCATGAAATGGATATGTCTATTTCACGTTTCGTGTGTTTTGCCTACCCCATTTGGGAACAAAGGCGTGATTTTATCTTATGTTAACATTTATTTAATTCGGCACCGTAAAATACGAAATACTTATAAATATCGATACATCATTTGATTATTAACAGCGCAACTCTAGTTACACTGTGTATTGACAGAATGAGATGAAGTAATGGGATGACACCTAGGTGAAAGTGAGATGCATAATTATGTGTCATTTTGAATGACCAGTTAACTTGAGCTGCACTAAAATGAATATAAATTGAAAAATGCATGTTTACTGTTAATTACCGGTTAAATGTAATACCGTCTGTTTTCAAATTTGAATTTTTGCCGTTTTTACCACACCAACGAATGGAACAGTACGTCATTACGCAAGTATATTAATTTACATCTCGAAATATGAGGAGTTGCACGCAGATCTGTTGTTGGCTGCATACAGTTTCTGTGACAGTGACACTACACGTTAGTATATTGAAATAAACAAACATTTGCGGACCGGGGTTGCGAACATTGTTTCTCTATAGGTTCTATCCTCTATGGGTTTGAATAACGCCCTAATATCAAAATGTTGCTATAGCAAAACGACTAGGTAGGCATATCGTCAAATATTAAAAACGTCTGAATGGCATAACGACTAGATGGTTGAATGACAAGAAAATCTCAGACGTAGTTTGTGAAGGAACTCTTTGATAAAAAAAATTCCATAGTCGAGTAGCTGGCCATGACATTTTGCTACCAAGATCATATCGCACCTTCGGTTAAACAAGGGCAAAATTGTTGAAAAATCCAAAAATTTGTTAAGTATACACAAACGTAGAGGAAAATTTTTGGAACATTTTGTGTATACTTAGCTCATTGTTTGGAGTTTTCAACAACTGTGCCCTTGTTCCACCGAAGGTGCGATATGCTATCCAGACACTTTTCCTTGTGCGTCGTTTTACAATCAAGACTTATTGATAACTTGGACGTAAACTCTATTAGTCGTTTTGCAACTTTGGACGTTATGCTATAGTTGTCGATCTAACAACTAAGACATTCCACTCACTAGGGCATTCTGCAAAAAAGACGTTGTGCTTAACAAGACCTTATGCAACTAAGACGTTTTACTTATAAAGCCGTTATGCAATCTAGTCCTTACGAACCCGACCCTCTCTGTGCAGTAGGCATAACTTGTAACATCACTCTCTTATCGCGCCACATGTCATCCGAGATCGGTGTTTATTTATCTGCAACACTATCATTATCTCCGAGTTCCTGATAACGATAGCCGTTTGATCAGCGCGTACAACATGATCGGCGAAACAATTGACATGTTTATGACGCCGCGGGATAAGTCGCGGAGACAACAGCACAGGGAAAACCTATTGTTATCGATTCTTAGTAGTGACGTCACATCATATCAATGAATTGCCTTAATCCACATTCGAATTTGGAGTGTTTGCTAGCGAAGTATGTAGGTATAGGCGTATTACCATCGAACCAATTGATTCCTGACCCACCATAGAACCTATGTACTTATTTAGATAACCACGGCTGTGATACTGGCAGAGCAGACGACACGTTGCAGACAATGGTTATGATCATGATCATGACCATTTCACGTTTAGCATAATTTTTAATTTAATAAAAAGATGAATAGAGGTATAAAAGTGTCAAGTTGCTAGGTCTCGCCTCTTACGACATCCACGGAAGAAAGGAAGAAATATTATTCTAAACCCGAGATCACTCTTATCTAAATGTGACGATAACTCTCTGCTCTGAACACGCTGAAACATATCATATATTTTTATTTTATCTTCTATCTGAATTGTGGTGTCCATTTTTCTATGGATGTCGGAACAGGCGACTGAAGAAATAGGCTACCAATCTGACATCGCTATACCTTTTTCATCTACCTATCTTTAAACCTAAAATTATGCTGAAAGTGAGTACGAAACGTGGAATAGTCAAGTCATGGTGTTTAAGGAAAACAGGTGTGATGTATGTAATCGTTCATCTACCTATGCAGTTGTTATTTTCCTTCCTCTTACTGAACCAAGTTTACAACTAGTTTCTCAGCGCAGTTTAGTTTAGAGGAAAAGCCCGTCGATTTGCTAACCGACGCCTTCTGCACCAAATACGCAAGTGTTAATATATTCTGTAGTAATAAAAGGAAAAAGGTCATTTTATGTTATTTATGTGTTGGACCTGCTATTCGAAGAACTGTTGAACACCCACGGCGAGTTGACCCAAAATATCGTCAGGGATCGCTTGCGAGCGCCTTTTAGCGTTGACATACATACATACAGTCACGCCTATGTTCCCCAATGAGGTAGAGCACACAAAACGTGATATAGACAAAACCATGATTATGAATATTTCACGCTTCGCAGCGACTTGTAGCATAATTTTAGTATTGAAAACAGATGGAAAAGGTAGTATAATAGTGACAGGTTGTTAGAAGAGTTGACCATGTAGTATTAAGTGTTTAGGTATGTTACGAGGAAAGACGGGGAAAAAGGTAATTGCTGTAATACGGGTTGTAAAATAAGTTAGTATAGTTAGTAGTAGTAATTACCGGTGCTACACATTTACTTAGTGTGTTACGTGATCTTGTGCAAACATGACAGGGTGAGAGGCACCGCGGCCGGTGCGTCACGTGGTGCGGCGCGGGAGTCGCCGCCTCGCCGCCTCGCCAGCGGCGCCAGAAAACAAACTCGTACAGTACAGTCGAGTTCATTAATATATGAGCAAAACTAAGGGTTCAAAAATATCTATACACCTGACATTGACAATAAGGTGCAAAAGTTTACATATTTGGCATTTGTCTGCTCATATATTTATGAACTCGACTACCTATCCGTGTTCTGTGGCGGCGGCAGTAAACACCGCGACTGTCACGTGACCTATAGGGGCACCGCAGACGACAGACTTTTTGTGCGATCGAGTCTGCGACTCACAAAAATTCTGCGTGGATTGTATGCATTGTGCGTCGTGTGCGTTACTGCATATAATTCGCTAGGTTCTATTTTCACGGACTAAAAAGTCCGTGAAAACTCCGTGTGGGACAGGGTTTAGAGTAACACCTCTCCATTTCTTCCGTGGATGTCGTAAGAGGCGACTAAGGACATAGGTTAAGGTATATTTTAGGCGACAGGCTAGCAACCTGTCACTATTGTACCTGCCACCTCAAAACCTAAAAAATATTAGGTATGCTAGATGTGGCTACAAAACGTCATCGTTTTGTCTATGTAGCGTTTTGTGTGTTCTGCCTACCCCGTTTGGGAATACAGGCGTGATTATAATAAATAATAAATAATAATAATAATAAATATCATTGGACATTATTCACACCAACCACCTAGTCCCAAAGTAGGCAATTTAATGCCTGTGTTATGGGTACTAGACAACGGATAAACTTACTTATATATAGATAAACATCCAAGACTCGAAAGCAAACATTCATATTCATCATACAAACATCTGCCCCGACCAGGGATCGAACCCGGGACCTTAAGCTTCACAGTCAGGTTCTCTAACCGCTGGGCTATCCGGCCGTCAAAATTGTATCCAGCCGTGATTGTATGTATGTATGTAAAAAGTCCGTCGCGGATAGTCTGTCGTCTGCGCAGGGCCATGAAGGGGCAACTGCGGAGATTTCGCGCCAATCCGGGCGCCGGCCTCGCGGCGCTCCCACCGCCCTTGAAATTATGCATTATTGAGGAAAAAACACGACTGCCAGTATTTCGGCCACGCGGAACCACGCGTGGGCGCGCGGCCAGTGGGGTCATTAGTCCACGTCTCTTTTAATTGCTGAATTTAGCATTATCCTTGCGCGAGCTGTCATCGGCATCCTTCGCGCTGTCGCGGATTAATGAACCGCCATCTCCACACAGTCCTGTGTTGGGTTAGAATAAATATCACCTCTCCATTTCTTCCGTGGATGTCGTAAGAGAGACTAAAAGCAACCTGTCACTATTATACCTGTCACCTGTCACTATTATACCTGTCATACTCAAAAGCCTAAAAAACATGCTAGAAATGTGTGTGTTTTGTCTATGTCACGTTTCGTGTGCTCTGCCTGCCCCACTTGGGAATATAGGCGCGTGATAGTATGTATGTAAGTACATATTATCCTCACCGCGCGAGCGATCCGTAATCAGCATCCTTCGCGGATTATTGAACCGCTCCACACGCGGAGGAAGTACCGCGTCACAAATTCACGATGTTATGTAATCGGAACGCGTCGTAACCCGTCTACGACCCGTCTACGGCGTAGCGCTACGGCGTAGCGCCCGCCCTCCATAATTAACCCGGCGCCCCGGGCTCCGGACTTCGATAATTAGATCTGTCCCCTTACTAAGCTTAGCACGACAGGACGCGAGTAGAGATACGAGCGAGACTATACCTCTGTCACTGTCTAACTAGGGACGTCAGAAAGTGACAGTGAAACATCCCACGACGCAACTAGAGCGTGTTGGCGTCCGCATTGGTTGAGGCGTCAGCGCACGTACCTCACTGTACCTACCTAGGTCCTCTCGTAAATAATGTAGCAGCGCCGCGCCCGCATGCTTAATGCAAGGGCTTTCACTTGTCAAGATCACGGACTTAGATAAAATGAAGCGGATAGAGCCGTGGGATTTAGATTTCTTTGAGCCTTGACCCCTCTAATCTCTGGGCTGAGCTGAACGGTACTTGGGAACACGGGAAATTGGTAGCGGGTAATTATCTTACATTTTTAATCCTCAACGCAAAGAGACAGGTTTTATAAGTTTGATTTTATGTTAATGTGTGTCTGTCTGGGCTATTGGACTCGGAGCGCTTTGGCCCACAAGACGCGAGCCTCGAGCACTCACAGTCAAAGAAATTTGATTCTGGACTCATCAACGTACAGTCACGAACAGGGATTGTTGAGCCACTTGCCACCGTTCGCAATTTAGACGTGTATTCAATGACCGATGTGACTGACAGATGTTATCTATTGGATTAGTATTACACGACCAAGTTACAAACATAGGTAAGTGGCCCAACAATCCTGGTTCGCGATGGTACATCCGTACCAATATATAAAGGTGAAAGTGTGTTTGTTTGTTTGTCCGTCTTTCACGGCTAAACGGAGCGATGGATTGACGTGATTTTTTAGGTAGAGATAGTTTAGGGCATGGAGAGTGACATAGGCTACATTTTGTCTCTTCAAAACCCCCTATTTACCTAAAGTGAGGAGTGGAAGTTTTCAATGTCGAAAGCTATAAAATTGGTATGTGTGCTATCTCTTCTGTGTACCCTGAATTTAACGCGAACGGAGCCGCGGGCAAAAGCTAGTACATACATACAAATCATACAATCACGCCTATGTTCCCTAATGGAGTAGGCATAGCGCATGAAAGTTGGCAAAGATAAATGACTATTTCACGCTTCGCAGCCACTTCTGAATAATTTTGGGTTTGAAAACAGGCTAGCAACCTGTCACTATACCTATTATACTACCTCTGTATAATAGCGACAGTTGCTAGCCTGTCGCCTAAAGAGTACCTAAACCTATTTCCTTAGTCGCCTCTTTCGACATACACGGGAAAAATGGTGAATTTTATTGTCATTCTATCCCTAAACGAAACCAAGGAGTCCGCCGCGTATAAGTAACCTACTTTGCGTGCGCTGCGCGGCAACAACCGGCGCGTCGGCCGCTAATTGCAGCCACGGTTTTGACAGGCACTTATTAAACAGTCTACCTACTTCTGTGGAAAAGTGGCGGGGCGGTATGAATTTATTATTTTTTAATTTTTTTGAACGATTTACACGAATCTCTTAGGCAATTTAATACTTGTGCTATGGGTCTTGGACAGGCGGATAAACTTACTTAAGCGGAATACACACGTACTACGCCCAAAACATTCGTATTTCATCATACAAACATCAGTCAGCTTCACAGCCAGGAGGTCTCTACCCATTGGGCTATTCGTTTATCTAACTTTAGGTATATACTTGATAGGATTTTTTTTTTCATCTCAAGCTTTGAGTGTGGGGTATCTATGGATAAGGCCTACTGGCCTACTGTACACGGAAGCGTAGCTGCATAGACGCGTGTTCGTCACTGTAAGATTAGTGTAGGGGAGACTGGGGTCAATTGGAACGTTTTTCACATAATCGGTTATTCTACCCTCATTTTCGACAGAATCAGTTAGTAAATCTTCTAATTATACATAATAATAATGTAATTTTTTGAACTTGAGACAGTGAAATAAAACTTATATTTTATTGAAACAAAATGTTCAATTTCTAAAGTATTTAAGAGTATTAATCTTACTTAAGAAACATCTGGCATTTTGCAAGATACAAATTAGATAAAATATAGGTAACAAAATGCAAAACCAAAGGGGAAAATTCGTTATTGATGATCATTAGCTCTGCCAGCCTGATGTGCCCAAATATTATAGCCAGAATTTTCACCCAATCTTATCCGAGTTAGCTATTTTCGTAGTTTTCCATGGAAACAAAGCAGAAACAAGCAATTTTTCTGTTCTCCTATCTTCCAGATTTCTTTATTTTCAAGCATGTCCATCTATAGATAGACTTTATTTCTTACCACCTGGTATTACTTTTGGTGGAGCAGTTGGGAAAAGTCTGGTTTTGGTGGTATATGGATTACTTGAGTTTTATTTAAAACAGCTGTAAGACACATCACATGCTCAAAACACGAGCAATCGTCACTTAGACATGTTTCAATTGACCCCAACTTTTTTTGTTTCAATTACCCCTTCCACATGCTTGTAAATATTAAATGAATTAAAAAATAAAGGGATACTGTAGGTAGACACAAACCAGCATAATTTCACCTATAATAACAATTAATTATAATAGTTTAGTTCAAAAGAACATGCCACCAATGGTTTTTTATCAAGAGACAAAATAAAAATACGATAAAAACTTACTTTTGCCCCAAAAAAAGTAATATGGTCACCTAAAAATGTCGGACGGGCTTGGAGCCGCGATACACAAAGTTTGACAGGTTCGTATAGGTTTGCCGGTTCTTTCCTCCCTTGGACCCAAACCGCTGACTCTATTCGTCTCGGAGTTATTTGACTTGTTTCAAATGACCCGCGTTTCTATTGACCCCAGTCTCCCCTACGCTTATTTGCCGCCTAAATACGAACTCGCCCAACTCCGTCCACCCCGACGCTGCCTAACCTGCATGCAAGCTTCATGCCGCCGGGCGTACCGTGTGTTTTACGCCGGGCTGCATCGCATAGAACAGCACGTTAAATCTTCTAAAATTATATCCCATCAAAAACAATACTTGTCAAAAAAACCAAGTCTCGCAACTCAGTTGTTCTGCGGTAAAAAGTTGTGAGATCCATGTAATACCAAGTCGGTATAACATGGTATAAATAATTTAATCGCACTAAATAATTTAATTCACATGTGTTTTCAGGCGATTGAATTTACACGTGTTTTCAGGCGATGGCCAAGTCTCGATATATTTATTTATACCATGTTATACCGACTTGGTATTACATGGATCTCACAACTTTTTACCGCAGAACAACTGAGTTGCGAGACTTGGTTTTTTTGACAAGTATTGTTTTTGATGGGATCTCATTTCTTTTTGTATTTTGTAACCACAAAAATAGAAACCAATTTTTTTTTTTTCTAGATTTTTTTTAGTTTTTCTTTGATTCATACACCAAACACTACCTATATTCCAAATTTGAAGCTTCTAGGTCTGCTAGAAGTGCCTTAGACTTTTGATGATCGGCCAGTCAGTCAGTGAGTGACAAAATTAAGAAATTTGACCCGTTATAATTCTTAAAATACTGGTTCAAATTGAATGAAATTTGAAATATACGTGTCTTTACAATGTTTGCATGGTTACTGAACATTTCAGTCTTCTAGTTTTATCCACAACGAAGTTACAGGGGGTCGAAAATGGTCTGAATTGCTTCGAGAAAAGGATGGTACGGCCGTGACGCTTTTTTGCTCGACTTGGTGGGGGCACGGCCGTGCCCCCAGATTAAGGTCGTGGGGATAAATGCGTGATGCTCACTCACAATAAAACTCCTTTAAACAGTATAAATCAGCATTTTATTAAAATAATCCTTAGAACTAGTACGCAGGTGTGTCATTTGTTAGGTCTCGCGCGCTGCTTCTTGAGGTCCCGGTAGGCGGCCACGGCGGCCAGGCGCGCCCGCTCGCGCCGCGCGCGGTCCGCCGCGCCGGCCGCCCCGCCGGGAGCCTTCGACGATGCCGCTGCCTTAGGCGAGGCTGTGTTAGCGCCGCCGCTCAGCATGCTGCTTAGGAGCAGGTCGCGTCGGCCCGGCTGGGAGATAAACGGATACTTTGATTGATAGTACGATTTAAAGTTGAAACCGAAGGGGCTGGGCTAGATTCAAAATTGACGAATCAAGTTATTCCCACTGAAGATGAAAAAAACAAGATGGAAAAAAATAAATTGCATGGACAATGATGCAATGTATGTATGTATGAAATAATGAAGAATGTTACAAATGATAATGAGCATTCCACATTCTCTATCAAAAATAAAAAATACTAGTGAAAGAATTACTTCGATACGTCAATTAGTTTACGATTTAGAGACAAAAGAAGTCGCAACCGTACGACGCGGGCCGCCGATTACGGTGTGACGTCATAGCACAGTCGGGCTCACTCAGTCGCCCAGACGCGCGCTCGTGCCGTTGAAATTATATCCAAAATCTTTTAAAAATGTCCAATCCAAATACTAAGAAATATTGTGTAGTACCTAAATGTAATAATAATTTTAAACAAAAAAAAACCGACTTCAAATTAGCAACATTTTGAAAAGATTCTGTTTACTGAATGTAAAATCTTGACT